>JBBMKA010000026.1:20359642-20371216 GCA_037833695.1 Sechiopsis laciniata
TTCTGCTACAAAATAATTTCTTTTGAAATTCTGCTATACATGTAAATATTTTGCCCTATTTTGCTATATATGCAAAACCCCCTATTAAAAAAGTTCAAAACCGAGATATAAAAACAGAGTAGGAGATAACTATAAATTGTTAATCAGTTTTCTACAGCTAAAACTAAGCAATTAAAACCAACGAAGCCTAATTCTACAAAAACTAAATCCGTTAGCAAAAACTGTCTAATTGTATATAAACAAACCATTGCAATAATGGCCAAAAACAAAAAGAAAGAAATTAAATTGAAAGAATTGAAATTTCTATTAGGCCCTATTTTTCTTATTAAAAAAAAAAAAAAATCAAGGCCTTTGTAAATGGGGAATGTGGACGATCATATGGCAAAAAAGAGTCGAAGTTTCATGGGATTTAAATCACTTTCACGACAAACTAGATGGAAGATCGTGGGAGCCTGCAAGAGAAGTTGGTATAAAATTCGAGCCAATCTCAAAATATAACATCAACATCATATGATCATAAAGTTACCTAACAAGGTCACGTGCGTCACACTAACTCGAGAGGATCATAGTTTGATATCGGTAAGTATTCGAGACAAAGTAAAATTTGTGATTTGACTATAAACTTGATGGGTAGAAGAATGCATTGTTTGATACCATTAGGTATTCGAGAAGAAGTAAATTTTGTGGCCTCATTGATAATTGATTGGAATTTTTCGATCAAAAGATTGTAGATCTCAATTTCATATATTGTTGTATTTAAAAAAATAAATTGTGGTATAACCATAAATTTAGTAAGATGGCTACATTGAATCGATCATACAGCTTTTGATGTTTCTTTATATGTGAAGTATGATTTCGAATAAGTTCGCATTGTTTTTAATTCAATAATATTTTGGGGAAGAAATTCAACCATTAATCTCTTGATCACTCTTGTTGACAGAAACCTGTATTGATTTAATTAATTTGGTCTCCATCGTATCACACAAGGCTTTTTATTTGCCTTATATCATTAAGAGAAATGTTATATTGTAATTGTTCAAATTTGTAATTAAGCTGAATTTAGAAAGTTCCTTCTTCATTTAGTTCTCATTAAAATTAAAATAAAGCTTAGAATTAAGTCAAATCTTTTGTAAAAAAGTCTACATTGTGTCTTTCTGTTGTTGTAGAATTTCCATGGCTTAAACCATTTGTATCTTTAAAGTATGTAGGAAAATTACAAAGAATTAATATCTTTCCCTCTACTTTTTTTTGGGAAAATTACACAAATCACCATTAAATGATGAAATTGGTAGTAATTATATTCTTAAAATTTTAATTTGATCAATTAACACTTTTTTAAATAATTAAGTTACACTCTTATAATTTGATAAGTGTTACAATTAACCTCCCAAATTAAAATTAGGTGGGATAAATAAACACAAAGTTGTCATAAAAAGATTTATTTATTGTTATTATTATTTAATCTTCTTCTGACTTCCATATCTTTTTTCCCAAACTCACTGTTAAAATACCTTTAAAAAGTGAAAAAGTTCCATAAGCGGTATACATGTTGGAGATATTCACTTTGTGAATTTTTCACACATTGAAAATGTTACAACTTTTCAACATTTATATAAAATATATGAGTTATTCTCTTTTATTATCAATTGATTTTGAGGTAATCTCAAGTTATCTAACCTGATTTCTTTTTTATATGAGAAATCTAGTGGGTATTTGACTTTAAAAAATTGAATCTAGATAAATCTAAGCAAGTACTAAATTTGAATAGCTTTGAAGGGATTTTGTTTCGATTCAACCGAAAGCAAACCAATATATAATATACAATGCAAACAAAAACTAAATAAACATTTAGTGGTTCATACTTAATTCAACCTAATCTAACCATAAAATATAAAGTTTTGTTAGGTTGAGTTATTTTTTTAATTGAGCTGGGTTAGAAAAGTGACTGGACAAAAGAAAGGGTCCTTTATAACCGGCATTGGGTTGGATTTGTGCATGGTTACTGAAAAGGAGTTATACCAAGGGATTGTCGAAATATTGAATTTGCGTTAAGCCAATCAATTAAAAGAACTTTTTTTCCTATTTATATTTGCGTTAAAAAAATCCAATATTTCTCACGAAAGCCACCTTCAAGGTAATATGATGATCTGTATTGACCTAGGTATCTAAACTGTGCAATCGTCAAACCAATCATTTTTAGGTTTGATTTTTGTATGTGTAGAACTAGTGATTTTGACATCTGAGATGAATTTATGTATTTAAGAATAAGTATCAACCAATCATTTTTAAGTTCGATTTTTGTCGATTTTATCTTCCATTTTCAACAATTAAGTCTGAATCTACTTCAAAAAAATAAAAATAAATAACAAACAAACAAAATTGTTGGTTCGATTTTTATTTTGTTTGATTCTATTTTTACAACAAACTTGATATTATAATTTTTTTCGAATGTGGATTTGGCCATTTCGATGCAAGAAATGTTATTCACATCTTTCTTACAAACTGTAGCCTTTTTAGAAACAAGTACAGTGAAACAAACATTAGAAATATTTAGGTCATGTCTCAATATGATATAAATATTAATGTCCGTCTATGTGGCCTAACACATTCTTTTTTCTTTTTTTTTTTATCTTTTAGATTTAAAATAAAATAGGATGTAACTCATATTAGATCACTAGTGGACATTATTTTTTAGATCATTTCCAGACGTGACCTAAATATTCCTCAATATATATTCTAATCTTTTGTATGCTTAGAAATTTATGTACACATTATTTTTTCCCTGAATAAAATCTGTACTAGGTATTATTGAACTGTTTATACGTTAACGTTTAATTATTATCCCTACATTTATAAGTTTAATAGACTTGTTTTTTTATTTTATTAACTTCTCCACCATAATTGTGCTTTTCTCATATATCTTGTTGAACTCAAAACACAAAAACAAACAAAACAATCTTGAAAATCTTACATTTATTATTAATAGAGTGCTATTTAACTCCAAAGACAAAGTACATTTTTTTTTCGTGCAATTTGAAGGGCATGATGTTTCATTTGCATTACATTTCTTATTAGCACAAAAATATGTTTTAGGGTAAATGTTTAGCGGCGGGAGGGATAAAAATATTGGCAGGAGGGAGAAAAATGTTGACAGGAGAGTTTAAACGTGACGGTAATAAAATAAATCTTAACTAGAGAAATCGAAATACTGATTGGAGTGATTGAAATGTTGACCGAATGAATAAATAAAATGGTCGATCGGAGTTATGGAAAGTTGGTGAGGTCTTGGCCAACAAACTATCCTCTAAACCATAGAGGACTTGACAATGTCCTAAAACACAAAAAAGACATGTAACATTAATATATTACCATGTTAACTAGGGTTGGAATTATAATTTATAATGATGTTCTTGTAAATTCATGATTATACTTGGTCGGGCTATACTAGAATGGACGTAGGTTATATACTTCTTTTTTTTTTTTTGAACCAATAAACTTTTAATTATTAGAATGAATCATTCGAATATATTTAAATAGATAATTTTTATAGGTAAAAAATAATATGTAGTAAATTTTCACGAAGAAACTTAGGTGAATTTTTTTGTCAAGAAGAATGTACAGTTAATTGTAATCCAAATCCCATATAAAAGAAATATGTAGATGAAACCATCAAATCTCTCTAAAATAATTTATTCTTAGATGATTAATTGTTTAGTATGAAAAAAAAAATACAAAATTGGTAATAAAAAATTATACAACTTTTGGTAGTGGGAGAAATAATATATATGAACACAAACAAAATAAAAATAATATTATGGTCTTGTGATAGGAGAAATTCATATGCGAATCTATTTTGTTTTAAGCATATAAATTTTAATATATTACCATATTAAATTAATCATGTCCTGGGCAGTAGGGACAAAAATATTGACTGGAGGGAAAGAAATCTTAACTAGAGAAATCGAAATGGTGATTGGAGGGATTGAAATGTTACCGAATGATTGAATAAAATGTTCGATCAGAGTTATAGAAAATTGGTGGGGTCTTGGCCTGCGAACTATCCTCCAAACCAAAGGGCTTGACAATGTCATAAAACACAAAAAAACACATTATATTACCATGTTAATTAGGGTTGGAATTATAATTTATAATGATGATCTAGTAAATTTCATGATTATACCGGGCCGGGCCAGACTAAAACAGACGTAGGTTATACACTTCTGATTATTAGAATGATTCATTCGAATGTAGAAATTCATATGCGAGTGTCTTTTTTTTTTAAAGTATATTAATGTTTAATATATCACCGTATTAAGTTATTAATTTTATAAGGAAAATAGCCAATAATAGCGTTATAACAGTTTTCATTCAATGTCACAATTGTATTTTTCACACTTTTTAAAAATAAGATCACGTAGGTGGACATTATTTTTTAGATCATGCCTAACACCTAAATATTCATATATATATATATATATATTCTAGTCTCTTTGTATTTTTAGAAATTTATGTGCACATAATTTAAAAAATATGTCATGTTTTTTCCTCATTTTATTGAACTGTTAATTATTGTCTTTTTAGTTTATTAACTCTTCCCCATAATTGTGCTTTCCTCGTATATCTCGTTGAAGTCAAAAGATAAAAACAAACAAAAACAACCTTGAAAAATCTGATATTTATTATTAACAAAGTGCTATTAACTGAAAGGCAAAAGCACTTTTAGTACATTTTTTGTGCAATTTGCAAGTACATGACGTTTTATTTGCATTACATTTCTTATTAGCACAAAAATATGGTTTAAGGAATTGTTCATAAAATCACTCTTATCTCGGGAATAAACAATGTCCTAGGCAACGGAGGGAAACTCTTTTTTATAAGAGAGTTGAAACATTGACGGTAGAAAAATAAATCTTAACTAAGAAATTGAAATGGTGATTGGAGGGATTGAGATGTTGATCGAATAAATTTTAGTGTCGTTTGGATGAATAAAATGTTCGGTCGGACTTATGAGAAAGTTGGTGGGGTCTTGGCCGGCAAACTATTCTCTAAACCTAAGAGCTTGACAATGTCCTAAAACACAAAAAGACACGTAACATTATTATATTACCATATTAACTAGGGTTAGAATTATAATTTATAATAATGATAAAAAAAAAAAAAATTGAAAACAATAATATTGGTTAGAAAAATTAATAAATATTTATTATTAATTGTTTTTAAAAAAATAGAGAACTAAAATTGAACGTCCCCTACACGAGCCAGATCCGTATTTCCAATTTCGAAATCAAAGAGGTGTTCGCCCGATTCTTGCTTTTCTCCGATCTCTTCGATTCGACTTCGTTCTGGTTTCGAATCGAGAGCTCGTTAACGATGGGCGATTTCAATCTCGCTCTCATAATCGTCGCAATAGTCGTTTGTGTGATCGTGTTCATCTTCAATGTGTACCTTCTGGTTAATTACCAGCACCCTGATGATAAGAATCAGGCTTATTTTCCTAAATTTGTCGTCGTTTTTGGCCTCTCTGTTGCGTTGATTTCCATTCTGATGTTACCGGCCGACGTTGCGAACCGGCAGGCTTGCAAGCACGCTTTGTATAATGGCGCTTGTAACCTAACATTGCCGATGAAGGATCTATGGCTTGTTATTTATATTGTCGATGCTGTGCTTGTCTTTTTCGTTATTCCTTTTGCCATGTTCTACTACGAAGGAGATCAGGACAAGTAATTGCTTTGAATTTGACATTAGTTTTGTTTATTATTTGGAGGATTTATTTGTTTTTTGTTGTTTTCGTGTAGGAGCATTGGGAAACGGATTAAAAGTGCCTTGATTTGGGTTGTGGTGATGGCCATTGTTTGTGGTCTCCTGTTGGGAATTTTATACGGTCAGCTCTAATGCTTATTCTTGATGGTTTTTGCCTTTTTTGGTCTTATATTTGGGTTTAATTTATAGCTAGAAGAAGTATTTTGAAAATTCGAATATGTGTGGATTCGAATTTCAATCCTAAACTTGCTTAGTTTTATGGTCGTTGCTTGTCTGCTTTTGAGTTAATTGGTCGTTTAGGAATCATAGTTGGTGGTTCAACTACTTGAGAGGAGATTATGTAAAACAAAAGCTCAGAATCTGGCCCAAACCTTGTAACACTTTATCTCATCAATGAAAATGTTTTCGTTTGGACTTTAGGCTTCTACCTCACATTTCAACTATTGAATGCTTGAAATATGATTGCAATGCTTGATTTTTTATACGGTCAGCTCTTATCCTATTTTCGCCTTTTTTGGTCTTATATTTTGTTTTTTAATTTTGGCTACTAGAAGTATTTAGAAGATGTGCCGATTCTACTGTAAACTTTAGGCTTCTTCCTCACATTTTTTTTTTGTTAACTATCATGGATTAGCGACAAGAGGGCAGAACTAAAAAGGTTAGTGTTCAATCTGTAGTAGTCACCTAACTTAGAAATGAATTTTCTAATGATTTTCTTAACAACTAAATGTTATAGAGTCAGATTGTTTGTCAAATAATTTAGATGTGAGGTGGCTCCGACACTCATGATATAAAAAAACAATGATTTGGTTTTTTCTTTCCTTTATAACTAACTCATTTTACCTCAAAAATAGCTCAGTGATGAATTGACTATTGCATGGCTATTTTACTGTTGCATATACATGTTTTTTGTTTTGTTTTGTTTTTTTCTTTCTATTGGCGCATATGTGTATCTAAATCATAATAATTTCTATTTTCCTTTAAAGCCTTAGTTTAAGGTTGAAAATTTGCCATGTCCTTTAACTCATAAACTTTGTTGGTACGTTTCTCAGGGCTTGTTGGAGAAGTTGACTTCACTGTTATGCATCTATCTTCAAACACTGCTCCTTTTCCTAGTCAATGGGAGTTCTCTAGCAGCCGACCGTGCATCGCAAATGGTGCCAGCGAGGTTCTAATTTTGTTTGAAGCTTCTACATGTTGTATATGGTTTCTATTTTGCCTTCGGCTGTCAGTTCTTAATTATAGATTTGCATAGTTTTATGAAATTAACATCTCGAGGAATCCTTTTTTTCATTGTGTTGCAGTGTTCAGCATTCATGACCAATGCTTCATCGGAGAAAACATGGACAATGCGAACTACTTTTCCTGAATATGTTGTTGCTCTTGCCACTATTGTTGGATCCGTACTCTTCTCTGTAAGTTCAGTTCGAGATTTGAGAAAAACATTGTACCTCCATCATTTACAAAATAGTGAACATTTTCAACACATGTACCCTGCCCTTTCTCTCATTGCCCGACATCTATTAGTCTGTATAGTAATTGAAGTATGATATTGAATTTACTTACAAATGTTTCATGTTTACTCTATGCATACTGCTCATCTTGCCGTAATTTCCACGAAGAATTTTTTTTAGTGTTTATGAAGTTATTGCTTTTTATCTGCAGACAATTTTACTTACTGTTTAGTTTTACAACAATCAAAAGACATTTGGTTGATCTCTTTCTTTCTTTCCCACTCTCCACTAGATATTTGGAGGCATTGGCATTGCTTGTCTACCCTTGGGCCTCATTTTCTCATTCATTAGGCGTCCAAAGGCTGTCATTACTCGCTCACAATACATCAAGGTGTTTTTCTTATCTTTTGATAATGCACATTAGTTATTATTTTAATGGTGGGGTGACTTGCTAATTTCTCACTTATTAAGTTGTATTTTATATCCTGCAGGAAGCAACAGACCTAGGAAAGAAGGCAAGAGATCTAAAGAAAGCTGCCGATGCACTCCACCAGGAAGAAAGAAGTGGTTCTAAGGGTAGAAAATGGCGAAAGAATGTGAAGGCTGTAGAGAAGGTATGTTTCACTATTGACGATTTTGGTATTGATGTTCTTTGGTGGTCTCCCCCCCTTTTCTATTTTAATCTCGTTTCGAAATTCGAACACATTCATTGTTTGCTACTATCAATTTATCATATAAATACTGAGAAGCCTCAGGTTTTGCTAGACATCTTGATAGTATAATTTTTGTTTGATGAGAACTTCAATACATTACTCAAGTTTGATTTTAGATGTTCATTCTTAATGTTTATGGAGATATCTACTTGTTTAATTTTGTAGGAGTTGCTTCATCTGGAAGAAGATGTAAAGCTTTTGGAAGAGATGTACCCACAAGGAGAAAAGGTGGACTGCTGGATTTAATTTCTGTTCATTTCTATTGTACGGTTGCTATAACTTTCATTATCTCCTTTATGACAATATTAATATGCCAAACTGGATACAGGCGGAGACTTCATGGGCATTGACTGTTCTTGGCTACTTGGCAAAACTTGTGTTGGGAGTTTTGGGGTAAGTTAAGCTCGATCCCTCAAGATATTTACATTTAAGCATTTCCAGTTCTCGGTTGTCTGTATCTTGCTAGCATCTATTTCACATTCACATTTTTTTAAAAAACATAGGCGCACAACATGGAGCGGAGTGATTTGTTGAAGAGTGAGGAAAGTGGCATCTTGCTATTTTAATTTTAATTTTAATTTTTTATATATGTTTCGAGCTTAAGGGGTAGATCATATTGGTGGAGATAGATCTGCATTTCATTTGTATTTTGTATCTATTAAAATCATCACCAACGAATATTTGGTGGAAAGCCTTATAAACCCTTGTTTTGTTTTTTTAACAAACTTTCTAAAACATTGTTGCTCTTCCAAAGTCAGGATCTTGGAGTCCTTTTTTAAAAAAACTGAAAATAGATAATGTCCACCCCATTTCTGTTATGCTTTCTGTTTTTCTGCACAAGGTAGTTGACCCAGTTGCCGCATTGCTTTTTTGTTTTTCATAGTCATGTTCCGTTTCTTTGAAATTCATTACTTAAGAAGTATATAGACTTGAGTTCATCTATTTTTTTTCTCTTCTAGATTTTTTACTTTGGTCACGTTATAATTTACCCCTTTTCTGTTGGCCAGGTTGATTGTTTCTGTGGCTTGGATTGTACATATTGTCATATATCTGCTAATTGATCCCCCGGTTTCTCCTTTCCTTAATGAAGTTTTTATCAAACTGGATGATGTCTGGGGTACAGTTTTTCCCCTCACATTCTCCATTCATGTTTTTTTTTTTTTTTTTTTTTTTTTTCTAATGTTGATATGGTGATTATTTTCCTATGGCATCAGGTCTTCTTGGAACTGCAGCTTTTGCATTCTTCTGCTTCTACCTTCTTCTTGCAGTAGTTGCTGGAGCCATGATGCTTGGCTTGAGTCTAGCTTTTATCACAATCCATCCTATGAAGTAGTTACATTCTTCTTAGTCTTAATTTTTTATTTCTCGTCTGTCGAGCTGTTGATCACGTCGTCGTTTTGCTGCTCTTTTGTCTATATGCTTGATATAGGTGGGGAGCCACTCTGATGAACTCTTTCCTATTTAATGTCGGGCTTATCCTCCTCTGCTCTATCAGGTTAGGATCTTCAACCACTCATTCTTTTTCTTCTTCTTCTTCTTTGGGATACTTTTGTATGGACGTGGATAAGATTAGAAGTTAGAACCTAGGGCCTACAGAGAGGGATGGAGGGTTGATATTCTTGGAATAGAAAATGGACCATGATTATCGAACTCTCCGAAAAACGTATGTCGGCACACGCAAGAGAGAAAACTTTGAACTCCCTTGTTCTATCATTAAAAATCGTGCTATTCCTTCCTAAAAATATTAAGGTCCCAGCTGATTAATATAATTTATTGAGTTTTATAGTTAGTAACTCCGGCTGACTTTTTGTCCCACCCCTCGAAGGCTAGGGCTTTGAAGGTGTGCTCCCTTCAAGGTTTCAGGTTCAAGACTTACCTATGATATTAATTTGTAGATTTCTCCTGTTTCTCCCTTCTTTCGATGTCTTCCGGTGTTTGGCTTAAGGACACGTGTGGTTATCTCAGGTATAGTGGAGCGAAGCTCCGATTTTCCGGTTTTCAAAAAAAAAAAAACTCCAGCTGACTTTTCTTCCCATTGCCTGGCTGCCTGGTGCCTATATTCTTCCAGCCCTAGGTGTCCAATTGTTGACTGTATGCATTATTGGTGCGTAGCAGTAGTTCTAGTTTGAGAGTATTGGCATGTGAAGGCGCTACCTTGAACTTTTTGTACAGATATTGAGTTCTCCGCTGGTCTCTTTTGGGACATGAATTATTTTCTGAAGTAATTGGTTGAACCAGAGTGACTATCCATCTCGGAATTAATTTTCTATTAGTATCCATGATTCCATGACAACAATACTGTAGTTAGGTTAGGCTGTCTTTTTAAATTATTAAAAAAAAAAAAAGTTTTCTGAAGTCTGAACTCTGAAGATAAAAAATATCTTGGTCAAATGTTAAGCAGTTGTCATTAGTTGTCACCTGTATGGATGACATTAGAAGGGGAGCTTTGTACCTTAATCAAGTTGTTTAATCGATTGCTGCATGTCTTTTCTCTGTTTTATAGTGTGATTCAGTTTTGCTCAACGGCATTTGCATACTATGCACGAGCAACTGCAGCACAAGAAATCTTCGGACACACATTGCAGTCTCTTCGCGGTATCCGATATTTGTACAAGTGAGTGTCGAAAATTTATGCTGGAGTTTTCTGATTCCGAATCTTTGCCATCTGCCTTTTTTCTGGGTTGGATGAACTTGGCTGTTGCATTGCAGGTATAATGTGTTCCAAATAGCATTCATTGCGTTGGCGGGATTGACCTTCGTGTTTTACGCCGCTTTTGTACGCTTCCAAAACTAATATACTTGTTTGTGCTTCAACTTCCAATTTTTGGTTCTAATGCCATGCATCTTCTTTTGTCTTGTAAACTTGAAGGGATGGAGAAGAAAGAAGCCTACAGGCAGGTTCCAGCTTTCCTCGTAATTGTATGGGTTTCTAGACAAATCGAAAAACCGACCAGACCATCAAATTCTCTCTTGTTCGTCATCCTTGTTAGATTAACTTGACTTGAAGGTCGTGTTCGGCAAAGTTTTTCATCGTTGAATCATTGTGAAGTTGGCAGAAACTATCCAGAATTGAGTGACATGAATATACAAATGACATAGTGAGTGTTGTTGCTGACTGTTTGTAATTTAAAGGGCTTTTGTGTATGTATTATTTCTTTTATTTGTGTTATACATTGGCTTAGAGCATGTAAAATAAAAAGTATGGTTGGTTTTTTGCACACTCAAAGTTGTTTTTAGGAAATGCCTTTCTTTGTAATATAGCCAATTGAGGATGAATAGTTGTATCACTTCTCCATTTCATATTTATGTTTTCATTTTTCTCCTCTACCTTTTAATTGAGTGGACAATCTAAATGCTAAAGAAAAAAAGATATTGTTTCCATTTCATTCCTTCTATCATTCAATTAAAGCTTATACAATATGTCTCATGTATTGATGTTGAAGAATGCGAAGAGTGTTGATATAATATTTAATTTACCAAATCCATAGGGAATTGAGTTAAGTTATAATATTAGATGAACAATAATTGAGAGTGAGTACATGTGAATAATTATTGAATTAAAGTCATTTGATTACAAATATAAGATAATTATATTCTAAAATTTGAAGTTCAGTATATTTTCTACTTGGTGTGGTGTATTATATATA
>JBBMKA010000026.1:20390091-20402628 GCA_037833695.1 Sechiopsis laciniata
TTAAAGAATTTATTCCCTGTTCAAACATTTAAAAGCAACCCTGGCCAGAGCATAATTTGAAATAGCAAAATACAAAATATTCAAATTCAACATCAGGTTCTATATGCAAATTCTATGGACTCCGTGTCCAACTACATGCTGAATTAAATCAATAAATAAAACATAAAGCAGAGTGCCTGCGGTTCCCATGATCATACAGCTCCTCATCTAGCCGTCCTAGTGCTGTCCCAAGTTACCTGGTGGAAAACCACAGAAAATAAGGGTGAGTACAAAGGCACACAGTAAGAATCCCAAACCGGGGTTCAGTACGAAACAACGCATCATCTAGCAATCAAGTATACAAGTAAACAGTTACAAACACAGAACCCTAGAACGAGATGTCCATAAATCTCCTGGGTCATCAGAAGTCTCTAACTTCCGGCCAAGTGATCAACTCAATAACTGATTCTGAACAGATATCCTCGAGGGTCTCATACCCTCGGCTAAATGACCAACTCAAAAGTTGATCCTAAATAGATATCCACGAAGATCTCTTACCTTCGGCCTATGTGACCGCTCAACATGCTGATCAGCTCTCCAAACTGGTCCTGGGACAGCCGGGAGAGTACCCGGTGTCTGGCTCTAGACTCAAAAAAGAATTGGTGTACTCACGAACATTAGCCCGATGGAGCTCTCCACCCGGTGCCTAATGCGTGTGCTCGCACACCGCATGCTGCTGCAAACTATGTAAATGTGGGGGCCTAGGGACATACTATGCCAATCCAGGTACGCATGCCTAAAGACTCGGAAGAGGTGTCACTGATCTACAGTAGCGCGAGACCCTCGGGACTCGACTATAGCAGCCTGAATACCACCGACACCTGAAGATAAGAACCGGCCAAGGCAGGTTTACACCGTTGGTAGTGTTTCGCTCTAGCAGGCTACAGACTAGGCTTATACCGGTGTGGTAGCTACTCCACACCCAGCTGCCGGGGGCAAGGAATCTGTCCTCACAACCCGACCAGTGGGGACATGTACGTTGGTCCACTCTCAGCCTCTAGATGATGACAACCTAACAGTTCTATCTAAGATGACACAACCCTGTTTCTTAACAAACAAACATGCTTCATAACAATAACCCTAGCATTGTACTACGAGCTTAAAGTGGGAAATCAAGCATGCTGGAAGAACAAATGTAGCATGGCACTAACATGTGAAAATAAAAGTCAAATATGCTAGCAGAACAGATCAGCATAGAAATTCCTATCCACTAAACATGCAAGTACAGTAAACAAGTAAACAGGAATGCAATCAGTGAATATTTCGTAGGGCCCACACAACCCCGATAAGAAATCCTTACCTGGAAATATGCAGAAAAACACACAAGTATAAAGTGCTCCTTGAGCTGCAGAATCAACAGATAGCTAACCTTAACAAATAAATAACAAGTGCAATTAATATCACATCTAACTAAATGGCTAAGCTACAAGAACAACGGTCTCAGAAAAGTTACCTCTGTAAAGCCCTAGGGAAAGGTGTCTCGGCAGCTGCTTGGCTCGGCTAGGTTGGAATGCGACAAGGAGTGCTCTCGGCTAGGTGCTCTTCTCGACTGCAAAGATATTGCCCTTGGGTGATTCTCGACAATTGGAGTTGGGAGGGAGGAGGTCTCTCGGGAAGCCAAGGAGAAGGGTTCTCGGCAAGGGACTGTTTGCGGCAACAAGAACAAGAGGTTGGTTACGATGGTGATCTCGAAAATTGAATTGAGAGGGGAGAGTCAAGGCTAGGGCTTGCTACAAGGAGAAGATGATGCTTGGGGAAAGTAGCAAGAACACAAGCTTGAGGAAGAAAAATAGTCGATGATGGAGATGGGAGAAGAGGAAGAGGAAATTGGCAATGGTGATGGGGATTGGTGTCTTCGGCAATGAGGAAGAAGAAGGAGAAAACGCAAGGAGGAAAGCGAATTGGAAATTGCATTTTTTGGCCTCTGGACAGAAGTTTTCGTGAGCGTTCCGTAAAGACCTTTGCGTTTTAAATCGACCAATCAATCTCCACCTGCCACGTGTCCCTGGCAACCAGCCTTCGAGTTCCAGCAAAGACACATTTTTCTCCTTTTTCTCTTCTTTTGAACAACACCTCCAAACTCTAACCAACAGGCTTCGATTTCTGGCGAGAACACATTTTTCTTTCCTTTTCTCATTTAATCAACAAAGGCTCCGAACTTCTCCAACAGCAACACCAACCCTAGAAACCTGGAATCGAAGTAAAAATATAACTTAGCAAGTAACAGAATGGCCTTGAAACCCTGGTTAATTACTAGACTACCCCTGAAGGCAAAATTACCAAAATGCCCCTAGAGGTCCAAACTGCCCTAACGGCCCAACAGAACAACCGAAAATACAACAGAACATACCTGGAGAACCGGAATAGAAAATTGGGCCGTTCTTCAGAATTTCTAAAAGCAAGTCAACCGATTGGTGTGAAGTGGGTGTTCAAGAAGAAGATGAATGCTCAAGGCGAGATAGAGCAGTACAAGGCACAACTTATTGCAAATGGATACAAGTAGAAAGTGGTAATTGACTATGACAAAGTCTTTGCTCCTGTTGCGAGATTGGAGACAATTCGATTGCTCATTTCTCAAGCGGCTCAACTTAAATGGTCGATTTATCAAATGGATGTCAAGACAACATTTTTAAACGGTGTGCTTGAAGAAGAAGTGTACATTGAACAACAACCCAGATATATGAAAGTTGGAGAAGAGAAGAAAATGTTAAAATTGAATAAAGTGCTTTACAGGTTGAAGCAAGCACCGCGAGTGTGGAATACTTGCATTGATACATATTTCAAGGAGAACAGGTACAAGCATTGTCCTTACAAGCATTAAATAAGGCAGTGTGGAGGTAATGCGATTTTTGTTGCTCTTTATGTTGATGACCTGATTTTTTTGGGTAACAGTGATGCGATGATAGAAGAGTTTAAGAGCATAATGACGTGAGAATTTAAGATGACAGATCTTGGATTGCTGAAGTTTTTCCTTGGCTTGGAGATTAAACAAGGAGAAACGGGTATTTTTGTATCGTATGAGCAATATGCAAAGGAGATTTTGAAGAAGTACAAGATGGTGAATTGCAACTAGGTTTCAATACTAATGGATTCAGGTATGAAACTCTTAAAGTTTGATGGAGGAGAACATGTGGATACGAGTAAATACCAGAGTTTGGTGGGAAGCCTTCGCTATCTCACATGCACAAGGCCAGATCTCACATTAAGTGTTGGCATTGTAAGTTGATTCATGGGGGAGCTGGTTTATTCGCATTGGAAGGAATTGAAGCAAATTTTGCGATGCATCCAAGGAACAGTGTCACTTGGGATGTTTTACTCGAAAGCAAAAGACTACAAGTTGATCGGAAAAGCACTTCGGGATATGCATTCTTTATGGGCAACACAACATTTACTTGGTTGTCAAAGAAATAACCGATTGTGACGTTTTCGATATGTGAAGCTGAATATGTTTCAGCTTCTTGATGTATATGTCATGCTATATGGCTAAGGAACTTATTGAGCAAGATGGAGCTAAAGCAACTTGGTGTGTCCGTGATTCAAGTTGACAACAGATCAGCAATAGAGTTAGCAAAGAATCCAGTGAATCATGAAAGAAGCAAACACATTGATGTTCACTTTCATTTTATCCGAGATCAAGTGAAGGAAGGAAGCGCTGAAATGCTGCTTGTAGCGAGCAAGGATTAAGTTGTAGATATTTTCACAAAATCGCTACCAAAGGTTTTGTTTAACATATTCAATAAGATAATCGGCATCGCAGATGGCAGAAGCATTTAAGTTTATGGAGGAGTTTTGTTGAATAAACTTAAATGTACTTTTAATGTATTTAGAATATTATTAATTGGGGCTATGATTAAGGAATCAATGAGTTTTAATTGAGGAGCTAATTAAGGAATTAGTGGATCATAGATTTAGCAATTAGTGGGAAACATTTTTTGTAAGAACTTGAAAACCAAGTTTGCAATAGGCTATAAATAGAGTGCTCATTCCATAGAGCAAAGTAGAGTAAGCAAGAGTGGTAGAGAAAAAAAAAAGTTGTAGAGAGAGTTTTAGAGAAATAAAGTAAAGTGGTTTTAGAGAAAGTTGTATGCCTTGTCTCTCCAATCACGAAGCGAAAAGCTAACACGGTTGTCTTTATTTTTATTTATTCGCATGTCGAGTTTCTACAAATTAGTATCAGAGCATCTACAATTCTCACTTATGAGATGAGATATGAAATAAAGAGCCCTCAAGGCCTCTATTTGTAGCCTTAGTTTGACATTCAAATTTGGCAAGAATAATATCTTTTATTATCTAATATTAAAAGATATTTGAGATAATCCTTCAAAATATTTATCTAATAAATATTTGAACTATCTCTTCCTTTAATAGGAATTTTCGAAAATCACATACCTCACTATAGTGGGGATGAAATTCCTTCCCTATTATGTTGATTTATTTATTTTAATTGATATTTATCCAATAAATGTCAATCAAATAATATATCCAATATTTTATCTCATTAAATAATTAATATATCCAATATATTTGTTCTAAACTCTTTTAAATAAATAATTATCCAATAATTATTAACTCAATTAATATAGCCAATATATTAATTTATTCTCCATAATATTTATCCAATGAATATTAATCTATTAATATATCAAATATATTAATATTTAGATTAAACAAAATTAAACTAAAACTCCTGTTAATTAATTATGTCCAACATAATTAATTAGTTTGAACACTTCAAACTAACATTCTAATTAAACAGTGTTCCAGCAAACATTAGTTAGCTCAAGGACCGATGGACATGCAGATTAAAAGCTAAACGACTTAAGATCAAATCTTTATTCGTTAACATCAGGCTTATTTCACTAAAGGCCTATGTTAAACTCTTTCGCACTATAGAACAAGTTATGTGTCCACAGATACTATCAATAATGTCCTAATTAATTGATCCTTAACGAGTTTGTTCGTAATTCTCAGCTGGGACAAAAAATTCGTTTTACCCTTGTGATTACATCTTTCTCCTTAACCTCCATTCATTCCTATAATGAGCAATTGTTCATAGTTCAACCACAAACTAGTATCTTTTCAGGCTAGTGAGAGGCGGGTATCCTTTGTTCAAGTCCTGAAATCAGTTCTTAAGGGAACAACTCCTCTACTTCCTCAATAATAGGGAAGGAGTGAATTCCATCTTGTGACGTTGTGTTCCCAACCACTCACTACAGCAATCCCCAATATGGGAGGCTTATTGGCCAAGCCCTATTTGACCCATCTCACCCATGCACATCAAAAGACACTTTTATAAAGCAGGAGTTCACAACTCACTTAGGATCATACCAACATATGATCATCCTAGTGAAATACTTGATCGATGTCTATAATCGGACTACTAGACATCAAAATATTTCTGGTCCAGTCTTATGCAAAATCTCTTTTTACATAGGCATCCTCACTAACATTTCTCCACATGAACAACCAAGACGGAGTTATCTACGACCCTTTCAAAGCGGGTTGTACCATCAGTTATCAGGACTTAGGCACTCCTCCTTAGTCCATTTATTGTAGACTGGTTTAGGTTATTCAGTTGGAACTAGATCCACTTGTATGTCCTACACACTTGTCCAAGCGTTCAAATTAATAACCATGAGCTTAAATGAAAATGCATTAATTGTGGTACATTGAATGTTGTTCTTTAAATCACAAATTAATAGGCCTTTAGGGCACATTCCCTAACACAACATGTTGTTAGCACCAATGCCCGACCTAGGGCACACTGCTAGTTGTATTAATGAAAGATAATAACAAACACATGAATGCTTGCAAAATTAAAAATATTACTTATTAAAACTAAATATTCTAATCATTATCTTTGTTGTTAGATGGAAAGTGAAGAGAACTTCTAGCAATTTATAAAATAGATGTGCTACTCCTATCATGATCAATTAGTTTAAAGATAGATGCTCACACTATATATATATATATATATATATATTCTGTCCTAAAATGAATTAGAATCCTATCTTAGAATTGTTAGTTCTATCTTGAGGGATATGTTAGGAAACCTGTAAAAATTCCTAAAACAAGAGAAACGAAATTCATTGGTTTGAAATTGAGATTCCAAACCAACCTATTTCTACCCGTAAACCAAATATAACCCAAAGTTAATAATTATCGGTAAACATGTTTTTAATTTTTTGAAGAATAGGAAAGCTTCTACATTTTTATAAATTGTGACAAAAATTATTCGTTAATGTGATTCTATATATAAAATTCATGTTATATTTTTTAAATATTCATTCTTTGAGTGTTTGTGGGGGTTGTCTATAGGGATGCAACCAAAAAACCGAAAAATTGAACCGAACCAATCCAATCTAATGGATCGGATCGGTTTTTTTAACACAAAATTGGATATATTGATTTGTAATTTGAAAAAACCGAAAATACTGGATCGATTCCAGTTTTCATTTTAAAAATCGAACCAAAAACACCCCTAGTTGTTTAGGTACAATGCCATAATTACTTTTTCTTTATTCTTTTTTATTTTTGGAAGTATGGCCATGGCCATCACATGTATTCGCAACCCACTAAATACCGTACCTGCAATGGTCATGCATGCAAGCGTTTGTTCACGCGGACAAAAAAAAAAGTTATCTATATATGTATATAGTTTATAAATAAAAGTTATTTATTTACATACAAATAGCATATAATTTAAGTATTTATTTTAAAAATAGGAAAAAAAATATACAATTTACTACCCAGCCTTCTAGATCAATTTATTGAAACTACGAGAAATAAAATTGAACTTTTAAATTTATACAAACCAAAATAAAATAAATTAAAAGTATAAAGAATTTTGGTCTAATCTTTACTTGACATAGATATCTACCAGAACTGGACGAAGAGCCACTAATAAAATAACTAATTTAGCTACTAGTAAGAAATTTCGTGGAAGGTTCCAAGTTTTTTGTATATTATTCACTCAAAATCCATCCCTTCATTTCTATAAATATTCTTTCTCCTAAAACATCTGAGACCAACAACAATAACGCTTACGTAATTAGTTCCCCGTTTGAAATCCCCAATTCTCACTTCCCACTCTCCAAAACCATGGCTTCCCAAACCGAGCCCTGGCTCATGGAAAACGGAACCATGAAGCGGTTAACCAAAGAGAACCGGCAGGGGACTGGACGGAGCCGGACCGCTCACAACATGTCGTCCTTGTCCCTTCGCAGAAAGTCCGATCTAACCCTCGTCTCCAAAATCCAATTCGGCTGCCTTCGCAACTTCCTCGCCAATCTTCAGGAGGTCATTTTGGGAACCAAGCTTTCCATTCTCTTCCCTGCTATTCCGTTTGCTATTGTGGCTCACAGTTTTTGCTTTGCAAAAGTGAGCAACTTTAACCCTAATTTCCTCCCCCTCAAACTGCTTGTCGTTTCTAATTAATTATCATCATTTTAATTATTAAAAAATTATGACTCATTGATTGAATTATCATTTTCTTTAGCCTTGGATTTTTGCATTGAGCTTGCTTGGCCTCACGCCTTTGGCTGAACGTGTTAGCTTTCTCACAGAGTAAGTGTTTTTTAGCTTTTTTACATCAATTTACTTCAATTATTTTGTAATTAATTTAAACCATTATTCTTCCATTATACTGATTTATATTTTCTTCTTATTGTTTGGATTTTGACTCTGAAGGCAAATCGCTTATTTCACTGGCCCAACAGGTAATTATTATGAAATTGTATACTCTCTTTTTTCAGTACAATCATATTTTAAGGCTTAAAATTTTAATCATTGATATGAACAAATTTATCTTCATCTTACAAAAAATTGTCGAAGCTAATCATATTAAAATTTTTTGATCTTGTTATGTATTTAGCCACATCATCAATAAAGACATTACAATAATTGAAGATTATCAAATTTATTGTGATTGATGGAACTTAAGCCGACCTTTTAAATTGAGAGATCGTTTCAAAGAATTTTTAGTTGCAACTCTATCTTCAGGGTATATGTTGAGGAGAACTATAACAATTTCTAAAATAGGAAAAACCAAATGCATTGTTGGGATTGAGATTCCATACTAACCTATTCTACTCATAAACCAAATATAGCCTAATTTTAATAATTATTGGTAGAATCGGATTTATTTTTTTGAAGTATCCAAGAGCTTTTAAATTTTTATAAATTGAGACAATAATTATTTATCATTTATTTTTTTTTTTTTTTTTTTTGAGAATGGACAATAATTATTCTTTAATGTTATTTTATATATAAAAGTTATGTTATGTTTTTTAAATATTTTAAAAAAAATATTTAGGTACAATGCAATAATTACATTTTCTTTATTATTTTTTTGGAAGTATGGCCAAGGCCATCACATGTATTCACAACCACCAAATACCGTACCTGTAATGGTCCAACGCATGGAAGCTTTTGTTCACGGGAAAACCCACGACAAAAGAAAAAAGTTATATATATATATATATGTATGTATGTATGTATATAGTTAAAAAAAAGAAAAGAAAAAAAAAGATGAATTCCTGAAATTAAATAATGCAAATTTTGGAACAGTTGGGGGGCTGTTGAATGCAACATGTGGAAATGCAACGGAGATGATAATTGCAATTCTGGCGCTTACACAAGGAAAGATAGACGTGGTGAAGTATTCTCTGTTGGGTTCTGTTCTTTCCAATCTTCTTCTTGTTCTTGGAACCTCTCTCTTCTGTGGTGGCATTGTTAAATCCGAACAGACTTATGACAGAGTAAACCCTCTCTTTCTCTCTCCCTCTCTTCGTTACCTTTTTTTTTTTACTATTACAATTCTAATAAATTTAAGATGATAATTGAACTACTTTCAGAGACAAGCCGATGTGAATTCACTGATGCTGATGCTTTCGTTGCTGTGCCATTTATTGCCGTTATTGTTTGGTTATGCCGCCTCGTCCGCCGTCACAGCCGCCGCCTCCACCCTCCACCTTTCCAGAGCCAGCAGCATTGTTATGCTTGCCGCTTACCTTGCCTACCTGGTCTTCCAACTCTGGACTCATCGCCAGTTATTTGAAGCCGAGGTACCACACACGCGATGATCATTTTCAAACGAGTCGAGAAATTTTGTGTGAAAAATTAAACAATTTAAATTGTACTATTGAAAAATTAGGAGGGTGAAGACGACGACGTTCCAGGAGAAGAGGCAGCGATTGGATTCTGGAGTGCATTTGCATGGCTTGTTGGCATGACACTTCTTATTGCTTTGCTTTCTCAATACGTTGTCAACACCATTGAGGTCAAATCAATTCTTTTAATTTTAGCCTAAAGTTGCCATGAAATATTATAACATTTTAAATTGAGTTACTTGAAGTTCAAAACTGACATTTTATGAGCTTGCAGGAAGCATCAACTACTTGGGGTTTGTCTGTGAGTTTCCTCAGCATAATCTTGCTCCCTATCGTCGGAAACGCAGCCGAACACGCTGGAGCCATCATATTTGCCTTCAAGAACAAGTTGGTAAGTTCATAGTCTTTACATTAATACTTCAACAAGCTGTAGAAATCAATATGATAAATGAAAATTTGGTTTTATGTTGCAGGACATTTCTTTGGGGGTTGCTTTGGGGTCAGCAACACAAATTGCACTGTTTGTGGTAAGAATATATATATATATATATATAAATTAATCATGTGTAGTGTAATTAATTAATTAATTAATGAAAAATTGAAAGCCGTATAAGAATTGGTCAATTTGGGGAGTTGCAGATTCCACTGTGTGTGATTGTAGCTTGGACAATGGGAGTAGACATGGATTTGAATTTCAACCTGATGGAAACGGGGTCGCTTGGATTGGCCATAATTGCAACAGCATTCACTTTACAAGATGGAACCTCTAACTATATTAAAGGCCTTATTCTTCTGCTCTGCTACATTATCATTGCTGCTTGCTTCTTCGTCTCCAACACAGTTCAAGGTCACAAATAATATTTCTAAATTATCTCTTTCTCATCCTTAGAAATTAGGGGATAAATTGAGTTTTATCACTGTGTTATTGATGAATTATTTTATAAATTGTGCTCCAAATATAATACAAAAGGTAGAATGTGCTGTTGATGATAAATTTCTCTAAAAATTGTAATAAATTAACAATTCTCTTCATGTGATCTTTTTTTTTTCCTTACAGATGGTAAAAATACTCTAAACTTAGGAATCCAATCAACAAACCAAGTAATCTTCAAAGTCTAAAGGTTTAATTCTTTTCTTCTCAATTACCTCAAATAAACTTTTGATTCCCAATTCAAATTAACTTAATAAGCTTCATATTAATAATTAATTGCAGGTTCCGAATATTCTCAGCTCAGCTAATTTCAAAATGAGAAGGATTCTCTTGAAATATCCTTGGGAAGAAGGACCAAAAAAAAAAAAAATCAATTGAATTTGTCATTAAATTCTTTTGATTTCAAAATTGATCTCAGATCGCTTGCTTGACAGCTGGAAAACTTGGAAATTTTCAAATGTTTGAAGCTTGGGAAAGAGAGTTATGATGGGCTTTAGCATGCGATTTGCCGTTTTATATGCACTAAAATTTGTATGCTTTCTTTTAATCTATGTTTTTTTATCCTTTATATGCATTTGGAATTTTCTTGTCTTGAATTTTAATGTATCATAAGAAAATTAGGAGCATGTAAGACACATTGGTAGTTTCTTGCCTTTGTTGATTGTTGTAATAATTGAAGTTCGAGTAATAAAAATCATGTCTTTTCTCTCTCTTTTTTAATCTAAAGTTTACAATTAATTGAGAGAAAAATAAATATGCGAAAAGCTGTAAAATATTTATTCGCCCAGTTTTTTTTTTTTTTTCTTTTTTGAACTCAGAGTCACTGTGTTAAGACAAACAAGTTATATCATAAATAATAATTAAAAAAAAATTAAATCAAATTAAAAAAAAAAGAGAGAGAGAGAGATAGTCCAGGGGGCAGCTTCATTTGTAGAAAGCCTTGAAATCTTTAAGATACCACTACGTTATTTATTTTCTTTTTTGAAAACATCCATTCATTCAAACAAACTCAACCACACCAATACAATCTTTCTCCAAAACAGAGCCAATGTCAGGGGGGAGATTCCCCCTCCAAAAAAGAGACTCAGCCTTAACATCAAGGCAAGGAGCCACTCATCCAAAACCAGCATCTGAAATCTTCCTGGCTAACAAGTCAGCAACCTTATTACAAAGTCTATTACAAAAGGGAAGGATTTGGGTGCAGCCATGGCTGCACCCCTTTGATAACCACACACAAAGAGAGAGAAAAAAAAAAAAAAAAAAAATTGTGGCTCTGAGAGTGCCAGATCAGTGGGTGCAGCCATGGCTGCACCCAAACCTGTCCCATTACAAAAAGAGACTTGCTCAATGCCAAGTAAAG
Source organism: Sechiopsis laciniata (assembly GCA_037833695.1). Lineage (NCBI taxonomy): Eukaryota > Viridiplantae > Streptophyta > Magnoliopsida > Cucurbitales > Cucurbitaceae > Sechiopsis > Sechiopsis laciniata. Next base: position 20,401,532 of record JBBMKA010000026.1, read on the forward strand.
CAATTAGATGCCTAATATCAGCGACTAAATTGTTGAATTCAGAGATATCTGAGGAGCCATCAACAATAGCTTTGACCACATTTAAGGCGTCAGACTCCACCAGAATCGGGGTAAAAAACTACTTTGCACCTCTCTCAAATGCTTTAACCCCTCTCTCAAAGCAATCCCTTTAGGAAACTTGACTGATTGACTCACAAGATTTGATTTCCACCCCAATAGCTTGGGGTTCTGATAAATAAAGCTTGAGTTGAACCTTGTTCCACTTGTCTTCATTTAATGTAATTCTTATTTGAAGCTTTCATTTGATCTAGTATTTGCATGATAAGATTCATATCAGGTTCCCTCTCCAGTCTCGAACCACCCATCCAATGCCTCCTCTACCCGAACTCAGATTCACAGAAGCATCCACGTTCAGTTTCCACATGCCTTTGGGAGGAGTAGTCCACTTACTAGCAATATTTGACTCGTGGGAAGCCAAAGAACCAATACCTACACGAAGGAATGAATGAACATCAATAGCTTTTTCAATAGTATAAATAAGGTTATGGAACTTCGGGACCAACTTGCCATTAATTCCCTGATTCCTGAAGTTCCATAAACTCCAAATTATGATAATTCCTTTGAACCACTCTTCTTTAGGGATTTTATCACAGACACTTCCAAAAATCCATACCTTTCTCCACCCTAATAAAATACTTCCTAAAATCAGAAACCAAGGAAAAATATGGATCAAGGCACGAATAGCCAATTTACAATCCTTGATAATATGCATATTCGACTCACGCGCCTTCCAGCACAACGGACAGCCAACATTTATATCCACCCCCTCGAATAAATATTACATTTAGTCAAGATGGCATTTGTAAGGACCCAACCCAAAAGTGGTCCTAAACCTAGTCCTTTGTAACGGCCTAGTTTTCCTTTCCGGTTCTCCAGGTTTGTACGTTTGATGTTTCGGTGGTTTGGTTGGGCCGTTAGAGTAGTTTGAGCCTCTGGGGGCATTTTGGTAATTTGGCCTTCAGGGGTAGACTCGTAATTTGCCAGGGTTCCGGGTTTGTTCTGTTAAATTTATTGAGTTGGGTTTTGTTCGGTTTCAG
>JBBMKA010000026.1:20402728-20419960 GCA_037833695.1 Sechiopsis laciniata
AAGTAACAAGCCTTAAAAGTTTAAAGTGTTATTTTGTTGGTTTTCCCCTGATTAAGACCCAAACTTAGTATGGGCTTTGCTTTACGTGCCTAAACATGTCAATTAACTTAAGTCTCGCTTGGGCTGCTTTAATGGTAGTATTTCCATTTGTTGTTTAGGAATGTTTGGGAACCAGAAGAGAATTAGGTTAGAAGTAATCAAAGAGAAAATAGAGAGAGAGAGAGAGAGAATTTATTACTTAGAAAGTTTGATATTTGTCATAGTATCGTCTGGTTTCATTCTCAACTGTGAAAATTTGATTCTGAGGCATTTATGATAAAGGTAATACTGAAACTGCTTATTTTTGGTATATATTTTGTTGTTTTTCTTTCCTTATTCAATTGACACTATTAATTGCCCTCTAAAATTAGAGGTTTTTTCCTCCCATCAAAATTATCTTAAACCCAAACAAAACTATACGTTTTTTAATATTACTAGGAAGATTCATTTTATCATTTAAAGCGATTATCCCATGCATGCATTTTAGGAAATTTTTTACGATTCATGAATTATTTGTCACTTTTATTGATTTTGTTGTTACTCCTCACTGTAGAAACCTTTAAGCAAGCTATTTCAAAAAAATAAAAAAAATTAAAAAAATTAAAATAAAGCAAAGTGCATATGGACAAAAAGCACAAACCGATTTTTTAAACTTTTCTTAAACCAATTAATATCCTCAACATGAAAGGGAACGTTATGGATAGATGTTGAGAAATAATTCATGTGGGTTTTTTCTTCTTCTTTTTTTGAAATCATGTGGGTTGGTAGACTTGGAGATAATTATTCAATTTTAATTAATAAAAAGCTATATCATTCCACTTTTTTTTCATGTAAAATGAACATAATTCAATAGTAATTGATATGTATCTTTGATTAAGAAGTTGAAGATTCAATCTGACCAGTTCAAATATTATCGTTGAATTTAAAAAATAAAGAGAATGCAATTCTTTTTTCCACCCTACACATATTTCATAATGAAAAGACATTGGTGTTCAAGTTAGAAGATGTGAAATAGAATAATAAGATACCTAATTTAATATAAAGAAGACACCATTCCCACATTAAGTTTCGAATTAGTTGAATGGACACATCATCTTCACATTCAAGCTTCATGGTTGGTTTCTTCAAATAAAGATATGGTTGGCAAAAAGAAGCTTATAATAATTGTAATTAGTATATGTACATTAGTTGTAATAAAGAAAATATAGATTTAAGATTTCAAAATTTCAAAATATAATGTGTTTTATTCACTTAAAAAAACATTTTTTGAAAAACAAAATTAGTTTTTTTCAAAAAGATATGTAGTATACAGTAGTAAATATTTAGACAATGAAAAGTGTTTCTTTAACTTAAAGTTATATTAGACTATCATGAATTGATTTAAGAGGATATTTCATGGGCAGCAAAAAAATTTGTATGAATATCAAAATTTGAGAAAAGATTTAAAAATTAAAAAAAAAACGTAGAATTGAATAGTTACAAAATTAATCAATTTTAATAAAATAAAACTTAAAATTAATAGATTTCAATCAAATCAACATAGAATCATTTAGTGATCAAAAGAGTTTTGGAGGAATTAAGAAGTAATGACCTGGATCTATTTCGAATAAGTTCTCTAAGTGGTCAATTACAAAAACGCTAGAATTTGCCATTTACAACAAATTTTCCTTAACTTATATCTAAAAATTAATTATACATTAGTGCAATAAAAAGTTGCTGGTCGAAAATTTAAAACCTCAAAAAATTAAAATAATTTATGGGATTCTGAATGGGTAATTTATGAGCAAATACTTGAAATGATATTGGCATTTGGATATGTATTCAAATCAGTCGCTCAAAAAAGTTGATAGCAAATTTCTCTTCTGTACGGCGACTTACCTTATCTTTTCAATGCTCCCTCTTCAATAAACAGATCTCTCTCTCCAATGGCGAAACCCGCGAAAAATGACGACAACGCCGCCCTGGTATGGCGGAAAATCCCAACTCTCACAGCTTCTCTTCAATCTCCGGTTGATTTCTCCGATGGATTATGGAGCAACAACAGCCCTCAGCTCCGCCGTATTTCGGCGGCCGATTGCCGTCGTCTCCGATGCCAATTCGCCTGCATTTCGGTTGTGGAAAAGCGAGACCAACAACACGAGTTCTCTCCGTCTCCGTCTCAGCTCTTGACGCATCCACTGGCTTTACTCGCTTTGGTGCCTAAAGACGTTGCGGTCTTTGCCGCCGGCGCCGTCGCCGGTGCTGCCGCGAAGTCTGTGACGGCTCCTCTCGACCGTATCAAGCTTCTTATGCAGGTTTGTTGGTCTACGCGGTTAAGAACTGTTTTCGTAGTTGTATTCGAGGTTAATGGCGTTCTTGTTTTCTGTTTTTGTTTAATGAATCTTTGTGTTCGTTCTCGAATTACGATTAGTTTCATTTAGAATTTCGGTCAATTGTATATCTTCTACGCCTAATAGTTTAATTCCAGAGCTTGTTTGACCTGATTGCGCAGTTGCTTCTTGCATGAGGAAATTGAACTGCTGATTTTGTTTATTGTCTTGCGAAATTGACCTATTCGAAACTATTTCCATTTGTTGAATTCACTCTTGAGGAACAGAATTTTATTTGAGTTGGATGGGATGGGGTAGGGTTACCTAGAGTCAAAGATTTGAGATCTTAGAATCTTAATAGCTGGACTATTAATTCAAAGTGAGACAGAAATAACATGGGGAATTTGAATTTGGGACCTCATGTTGTCATATTATATTAAATTTTCAATTGAAAGAATGATTCATGTGATTTACTTGCAGACTCATGGAGTACGAGTAGCGAATGAAGGCACCAAGAAAGCAATTGGCTTCATTGAGGTATGGCTATGATTGGTTGTTGTTTATAGCTTTTGAGGTAGTTTTCCACATGTTATTAGCTTTGTAGTGTTGTTTTTAGTTCAATAACAATAACAATTGGGGGATGAGGGCTTCGAACCCATCACCTCTTGGTTCATGGGTACAAACTTATGCCGCTGAATGATTGCTCTTACTGGCTAGCTTTGTAGTGTTATAACATGATAGTTGTGGGAATGTTATAACTTATGGCTTAAAACTTTCAAATAGCGAAGCTTAAATGTTGGTAGACAGCACCTCAGACTAAAATGTAGCAAAGTAGATGATGAACATTAGGAATAATTTGGGTTGTTACGAAGTTGGAAAACGAAGATCTTTTTTTGCCAATTTTCGTGTTGTAATCTTAGGATTATTGCAACTTGATAGCATTTAACAGACACAACAGTGATGAAATGCATTTAGATCATTTTCTTATTTCCACAGCATGGAAGATCCATTTTCAATCCTAGTTAAATTCGACTCATGTGACATTTGTTTTAAAGGATTGCAACATCTTAATCAGTGGGTTTGGAACATCTTTGATCCAAATTCTGGCAAATTGAAAGAGGAAGAACAGATAAAATGGTGACAGAGGTAGGGTGTTCAAGGTTGAGAATGGAAAAAGGCATACTATCTCAACATTATTCTAACTTTCCGATCATTAAATTCATGGAAATGACGGAGGGAATTTTGATGAGATTGCTAATCTTTTTTTTTTTTGATATCTGTGACTGTACGGGCTAGCTTATGTGCACCCAACTAATGTTACGGGACATACCGCCTGACTCTACTACATTTGGATGTCAAGGAAACTTGTAGGAAATTAATTCATGGGTAGGTGGCCACCATGGATTGAACTTATCACCTTAAGCACCCAAAGACCCTCTTTGACCATTAGGCCACTCCATGATTGCTAGTCTACAAAAGAAACTAATTTTGGAGTTATGTGGTTCACTAGGTCATGTGTTATCTTCTATCATTTTGACAATATTCTCATGTTTGCATTGGTCTATGCTGACTTAGGTTTAATTGCAGGCTGTAACAACTATAGGTCAGAATGAAGGGGTTAAAGGTTACTGGAAAGGCAACCTTCCTCAGGTATTTGTCCTCAAATTATCAGCTGGTCCTTGGTGTGATGTAGAATTTGACTTTCAAGTTTCATGTTCTGTGTACTGATGAAGATTTTGAGTTATGATTTCGTTATAGTTCCTTTCCGAATACTCCAGGTCATACGAGTTATACCATATAGTGCCGTCCAGCTTTTTGCTTATGAAATGTATAAGGTATGTCTTACACAATAAGCAAGCTTTAAATGTTACATAAACACCCATTTCACATGATTCTTATACGTTTTCTAATATTTGAACTGACAGAAACTTTTAGGGGGGAAAGATGGTGAACTATCTGTGTTTGGAAGACTTGCTGCAGGTGCTTGTGCCGGGATGACATCTACTTTTGTAAGCAATGGCCCAAAATTTTGGTCTACTCATTGGTAAAATCCTTGAAGATGATGTCCATGCATTTGCGAAAAAATATAATACTTATGATCTGGTAGTAAATTTAAAATAAAGGGAAAGAATCCATTTATATTTCTAAATTTTGAAGGTTGAATAAACTAAAATACTAAACTAACAATTGTATCAATTAAACCCTAAACTTAGGTTAATCGTTTTGGACCCTCTAGTGAGACATAACTATTTTCACTTGGTTCCATTTAAAATCAAATCAAATTGCCTACATAAAAATGTTGTTCTCCCTAAATCCTATCTAAGTAGCAATGGAAGTTATCAAAGAGTAGATGAAAAACTACTCATATTAATAAAAACCACCACTACCAGTTTAGCTCTAAAATTTTCCTCTAACATTATGTCAATCCCTTCACTAGCAATTCTCCATTTTGTTATCTCATTCATTGTGATATATCATTACAATTTCTCTAAATGGTGCTATTTGTTTTGCTTGTAGATCACGTACCCTTAAACTAAGGTTAATCATTTTGGACCCTCTAGTGAGATATAACTATTTTCACTTGGTTCTATTTAAAATCAAATCAAAATTGCCTAAATAAAAATGTTGTTCTCCCAAATTCCTATCAAAGTAGCAAGGGAAGTTATCAAAGAGAAGATGAAAAGCTACTCATATTACGGGTGTGGTTACCTTGTTTCAAAAAAAGCTACTCATATTAATGAAAACCACCACTACCAGTTTGGCTCTAACATTTTCCTCTAATATTATATCATTTCCTTCCTTGCATTTAAAGAAGTCGTACTCATGAAAATTATGTAACAATGATTTTAAATGAAATCATAACAAAAGGTCTAAATTGATTCACTTATGAAAGCTCAGGGGTATAAACTGATTTTTTTTCCCTAAAATAAATTTATATATCTTCTCCATTTTGTTATTTCATTCATCGTGATACATCATTGAAATTTCTCTAAATGGTGCTATTTGTTTCCTTGTAGATCACGTACCCACTAGATGTCCTAAGATTACGATTAGCAGTTGAGCCAGGTTACCGAACTATGTCTGAGGTATGATTAACCAGCATGTTCCAATTATAAGAGTTAAATTTCATATCAAGATGAAAACTATATCATTTTCAGGTTGCCATGAATATGCTAAAAGAGGAAGGCATCGCGTCCTTCTACTATGGTCTTGGACCTTCCCTTATTAGCATAGCTCCTTATATTGCCGTAAACTTCTGCATTTTCGACTTGTGAGTTCATCGGGCCCTCCATAAACGTCAAAGTATGCATGGAAGTTGAGATTTAATATTAATAGGTTTCTTTTCAATACAGATTGAAGAAGTCTTTGCCAGAGAAAGTTCAAAAGAGAACTGAAGCATCTCTACTAACAGCCTTGATATCAGCTTCCTGTGCCACACTAACGTGTTATCCTTTGGACACTGTGAGAAGACAGATGCAGATGAGGGGCACACCTTACAGGACAGTTTTGGAAGCATTCTCAGGTAATGCAGGAATAAAGTACTGTATCTGTTGTAGCTTTGCATAGGCAATGAATTTTTAAGGCCTCGTCGATAACAATTTGGTTTTGAAATTTAAGTTTGTTTTCACTTAAATTTTCTACAAATGATTTCATCTCTTAAGGAAATATTTGATCCTAACCAAATTCCAAAAACCAAAACAAGTTTATGGAAGCTATTTTTTTTTTCTTTCACATTTTAGTTTGGTTTGGTTTTTAAAAACATAGGTAAAATGTAGATATTAAAATAAGGAAACCATAGGTTGGAGTAGTTGTAGGCTTAATTTTCAAAAGCAAAAAAGAAAAAACAAAATGGTTATCGAACATGACCTAATGTACTTGAATTTAAAATTATGGGGGAAAATCATCTTTGTTGACATTTTTTTTGAAACATCTTGGTTGACATATTTGATGCAGGTATTATTGCACATGATGGAGTCGTTGGCTTGTATAGAGGTTTTGTTCCAAATGTTTTGAAAACCCTTCCAAACAACAGGTTGGCATTCACTCCTATTATATATGCTTATAGCCATTATGCATTTTATTGTTTCAACTTTAATTTACAGTGCATTATGTATTCTCAGAAACTTCTGCGAACAAATTTTAGATGTCTTATCACATGTTCTTGGAGATTTTGATGTTTGAAAGCCTAGAGGAGTATTTATTTGAATCCTATGCCATTTTTGGTGTCATGAAGCTTTATTTCTGGCATTACCAACACATGCATCTATGAGCTAGGAGACTCTTACCACTCTTGATGGTTATGTGCAACTATGCAACTTTATTGAATTCATTTCTTGTTTCACGAAATGATCCGTCTGAGCTCTGAAATTGAGCAGCTGATCACTATTGGCCTCAAAGGGGCGGCCTGAGTTTTTACGTTAACTCACGAACGAGTGAGCTTAATTGTAAAATTCTTTTTTGTCTCTCAAATTCGCGCCTTAGAGTGTTGGTGTCTCTTAAGTATAGAATAGGACGAAGCTTTGATTTTTTGTTATAAAAAAAAATATTTTGAAGCTTTTTCAATGTACCGTGCCAGCTAGTAACTGACTATTTACTTCATTTCTTATACTGCAGCATCAGACTTACGGTGTTCGACTCTATGAAGCGTCTCATAGCTACCAGTGAAAGGGAGTTTCAACAAATTGTCGAAGTTAATCGCGAGAAGAAAGACCAAACAAGTAATTGAACCATTCTGAAGTTTTGTCTCATTTTACTGTCTGTAGCCATTGGTTTACTGCATATCATAATCTTGGGAGAAAAATGCGGCTCTAGGAGTAGCAAATATTTTTGGTGTATTCACTTCCAACATATGGTTATGGTTTAGTTTTAGATTTCTTCAATGATATATTACATTATGTTCTGCCAAGCATTCATTTCTTCTCAAGGTAGAACTGAGAATTTGGACTGTTCTTTTCTGACTTTATTTTTGAAGTCGAAATCAAGTTCGATCGGACTTTATGTTGAAATTCGAAATTTGAGGCTAAGTGCAGATATAATCAATTCTACGAGAAAGTAGTTTGTGTTCAATCTTCTTTTACTTGCCATTGTTTCTCTTCTTTTTCAAATGAGTTAGTTTTGATTGTGCTAGGAAAAAATAGCCAAGTTAAAATATTCTTATTAAAGCGCAAATATGATAAACTCTTGAACTTTGTCCTTTGTATTTTAAAATATTCTTATCATTAAATATTGCAATTATTTTTTTAAAAGGTGCAATATGACACTACAGATTTGAGTTTTAAATGTTGAATTCAAAAAAAAGAAAGTTATCGCTATGTATTAGGTCTTCAACATTTTGAATTTTTGTATAACAATCCAATGAATTTATACTTATATAATGGTATTGAATTTGGAACATTCGTAAAATGTTTTAAGAGTAATATTGCAACTTTTGAACTCAATAAAAGCAAAGAGAAATATTTAGACAATGCCCGGGCATGATCTACAATATAATGTCTGTCTACATAGCTCTATATAGACTACATCTTATTTATTTTTAATTCAAAAGGTAAAAAAATAAAGTAAAGAAAAATAAGATGTGGCTCGTATTAAGCCACATAAGGGGACATTATTTTATAGGTCATGCTCGGGCATGACCTAAATATTCCTCAAAAACAAAACAAAAGAAGAGTAATATTGCAACTTTTTAAAAAAAATGAGTAGTTTTTAAACTAATGGAAAAGTAGTAGGGAGAAACTAGTTGGACCGAGAATTAGTAAACTATGAGCCCATACCATAATTTGGGCTACATGAATTGGGCTTTTAGAATCCATAAGGCCCATTCAATTATAAACTGGGCCCGGAGAAAAGGCCCGGTAAATAGGATAGAGAGGTCGTCTTCTCCAATGCCCGCGCGGCAATTTACCAACCAAAGAACCACTAAAATCATTCTGCAACTCTGCATCAATTCTTTGAAGTTTACAAGAAAGAAGCTCTATCACGTCGCTGAGGTTCAGAAATCGCTTCCTTTCCGCATGTATAGCGCTGTGCAACTCTCATTGTCTGCTTGTGCGTTTGAGTCTTCGAGTTTGATTCATAGTGGAAGACTGCGAAATCGTCGTCAAATTTTCTGCAATCAAACCGGCATTCCTGGTGGAGAAGACGATGAAAATGACGGTGTTGATCGCGGCAGGTACGAGATTTCTCTTCTGCACTCTTGAAAATAGACGAGTAGATGAACGTAGTTTTGTATTTGATTTGTCGTTTCTTTCGGAAATTTTTCGAGTTTTTTGAAGTCTTGATCGATTTTTTACTCAGTGGTAAGTGTCCGAGATGATATATCTTAATATCTCAAGAGGCGAAAGAAAATGTCGATTTAGAGGAAATGTTTATTGTTTTACTCTGCTAGGAAATGGTTATTCTATCTCATAACATTATTTCTTCTCCATTTCTTGTTGTAGAGATAACAATCAGCGGCGAGTAATTTTGGTGGAGAAATATGGAAATAGCGCGGTGAAGAAGTCGGTGATGTCTGCTTTAGAATGCCTTTTTTGCTCAACTGTTTCTCTAATTCGTTTTACCAAATTCCTTTTTGTAGAGAGAATATATTCTCGTTCGCATGCTATGATTTTGTACTTTGTTCATATTACTCTATTGAAGCAATCTATATGTTAGAATTAGATGCATTTCATTTGAATTTAAAACCGTGTCATAGGCTTTCTTTTAGGATAAAGCTGATGGTTGAGAGTTTCTTTTTGCTGAATGAATGGATAATAGAAATATAATTAAAGATCTTGTAAACGTAATCAGCATAGTTTTTTTGCTTTGACAACTGTTGCACCTTTTTCTTCTTCCGAGAACATGAATAAGAATTACATTCCTGGAAATTTGATTCTGAACAGGTATTTTGTAGATGATGACTTACGGTTACAAACGTTTCTTGATGAACAAGCATCTTCGACAATCAATGGCTTCGAAGGATCTCATTCTTCAGAAACAAAATTATCCTGGCTTCCATATCTCATAAAAGATTTTATTTTACCCACGGGATTCCCAGGTGCCTAAAATGCATAGACTCTTTTCGTTTCTTACTTTTCCTGTTGATAATTTCTTCATTTTATTTTTTTGTTAATTGATGTTTTCAAGCTAGAATATTTGGTTTTACGTTGACTCATCCAATTAGATGTATTGTGCTTTTCTAATTAGGTTATTTTCTTTGTACACCTTTTTTTTTTATCACTTACATTAATCTTATAAGGATTAGAATTCCTCGTTCGCTCAATCCCTATAGAGTTGGTGGATGAGATTGTTTGGTGTTTGTGGGGCTAGGAATAGAGATGGGAAGCATAACTATAAGAAGAAAAATAACCATCAGATATACACCAAGACGGCATATGATAAAGAGTAGAGACAAAGAGTTTGTCGAAAGAGAGCTCCTTGTTTGAAAACACTCTTTGCTTTCGTTTTTTCCAAATGTTTCTATTGGTTATTTTCTTAAATATCTCAGTGTATCTATATTCTTTAGAAAGAATCTTCTTTATTTGTTAGGGTTTCCTCTATATAAGAAACTCCTCTCTTATTTGAAAATGTATGTAACATAATAGAGATGATTTTTCTCATTCCTAAAATTAAGTTGGTATTAGAGTCCATTAAACTTAAACAGGTGTTTAGTCTAATAAAAATGAAATTGGGATATGATCCAATAATGGTGAACCCAAAGAGACACCATTTTGAGGGAGCATGTTGAGGATCTCACCTTGAACAAGTGAGGAGACCTCACAACCTTTATAAGAATGGTTCCTAAGAGAAGCCCTAATAAGAGATGTCCAAGGCATTACCTTTTTCTCTCTGAAAGGATGTCCTAATAAACCTGAATTTCTTTATTGCAATTTGGCATTTGGTTTCTCCAACCACTTCGATCTTTTCTGTTTATTTTTTAATGACAGCCTTACTTTTTTCTATTTCAAAGCCTCCGTCTCTTTTTTCTTCGTTTGCATTCCTCCATTCTCTCTTTGGCACTTTTCAAACATTCCTCCATTCCGCTTGAAATGAATCCATAATCAACAACATGTTCAATCCCTTCACGAAGAATCTCCTCTAAATCACATATACTTGACCCTCGAGATGAATAAGGACCTAATACCAAATGGCCAAATAATTGATTGCCTTTCCTTATCATATCTCTCTGATTTATAACCAAAATACGTTAAGTAACTCCCAACTATTTGCTAACATGCCCCTATAATATCGCCAAGTACCCCAATATTAATCCCATCACATTTATATACGAAATTTCCTAACCAAGGCTGCAAAAACACTGACCCACAAGATTAACAAAAGTATATCTCTATTTTTCCATGGCAGTATCTCATTATACTTCTCTTACATTTAGATTGCTTTCATTGCAGAATCAGTTTCAGACGATTACTTGCAGTATATGATACTGCAGTGCCCCACTAATATTACTGGATGGGTCTGTCATACGTTGGTCACATCCAGTCTCCTGAAGGTAGATGATTAAGAGCTAATATTCTACTTGATTGATGGATGTTAAAACGATAGTTTCCTTCCATTATAACGTGGTTCTCCTAGCAAGAAGGAAAAGAAAAGGTCATTAACATTGTTTATTTTACTCTTTAATTGACTATTTTCGCAGGCAGTTGGTATAGGCTCCTCTGGAACTACTGCAGCCGCTTCTGCTGCTGCCATCAGGTTTCTAAGTTTTTTCATTACATTTCTTTGGGCATCCTTCGTGATCAATTTATCTTTGAACTTGTATATGTAATTATGGACACTTTGAACAATCTTTGAACTTATCTATTCAGTCATTGCTTTATTGTTTTTTTTTAAAAAAAAAATCAAACCATTGTATGCCAATATAGACTTTTAATAGACTCTAATGTTGATTATTTTATTGACTAAGCAGATGGGTTTCCAAGGATGGCATTGGAGCTGTTGGACGCTTATTCATTGGTCTGGAATCATAAAGAGATCTAAAAATATGGAAGGTTATATTGAATTTTTCAGTGAGTGTTGTCATCCTTTCCAGGTGGACGGTTTGGTAATCTTTTTGATGATGATCCAAAGCAATGGCGCATGTACGCGGACTTCATTGGCAGTGCGGGAAGGTGCCATTTTCCAAGCTCTACATTTGACAACAGGATTGTTGATTTACTATTAGAGTTGTAAAATATTTAATTCTAATTGCCTACTATGCAGCATCTTTGATCTTGCTACTCCACTGTATCCTAGCTATTTTCTACCATTGGCTTCTCTTGGAAATCTTACCAAGGTATTTACATTGTTAGAAGTGTATCTGTTTTTTTTTTATTATTATTAAACTATTTGGGGGTGCTTGTTTTTTGTATTCAGAGGAGCTAAAAAAAATGAGTATTTGCAACTCTTTCTCAAAAAATTATATAAAAACGAGTTATTGCAACCACTCAAAATAATCGCTCAAAATAATTCTTCATTTCAAAACCACTCATTTCTGGAAATCCACATCCAAACGAGTTATTGGTTGCAACTCCTCTACAAAAATTCACATCCAATCGAGTTATTACTACAACCCCAATTTCTAATCACTCAAAATAACTCCTCATTCTAATCACTCAAAATAACTCATCCAAACACCCCTATAGAAAAGCATAAAGATACTCGACTAATCATTAGTTTCTTATAATGAAAGCAATATCTTGATTATGGGAGCTTGAAACTTCTCTCCATAGTAATAATGTTTAATCTGATTCTAAAACTATATAGGCTGTTGCGAGAGGACTGAAAGATCCTTCCTTTCGAGTTATTCAAAATCATTTTGCGGTTTCAGGAAATTTGGGAGAAATAGCAGCGAAGGTATACGTCAATCTTTTTTAATGTCTATCTTTTTATTTTTGATATCTGTGAGTGTCTGAGTCAATTTGAACACACCTCTACTATTTTCATGGGACATACCCCTTGACCCTATAACATTTAGATGTTAAGGAAATCTGTATAAAAGCAATTCCTAGATAGGTGGCCATCATGGAATGAACCCACAACCTTTTGGTTTCTTAATGATCTTTTGACCACTAGGCTACCTATTGTGGTTCCTTTTTAATGTCTTTATCATGAAAATTCTTGTCCGAGTATTATGTTATACTTATACACGAACCAAACTTTTTTGCTAACATATAATTTAGGATGCAGAAGTGTTCATATTTAACCTCTACATCTATACAAAAAGGCACAAAGAGGTCGTCCAGATCTCAATCACAAAATTTAAACCCTTGTTTTTCTTTGTGACAGCTATAAAGTTTGCGGCTAGTAGTTTCAGCAGGTCTCCCTATTTTAGCACATCCCCTGCCCACCTACAATTTTATGAATGTATCAGAAGGTATAGAGACTAGCGAAGTGGTGAATGAGATTTATACCGAACATATTTGGCAGCTCAATTAGGAAAAGCATGAACTGTGTAATTCAAAGATCACTCGTACTATTCTACAATTTCTACTGCCTCATTCTGGGCATTAGGAATAGAGATGTACAAGTTATTTTCAGATTTTTTTGAATAAAATACATGAAACAAATGATAAAACTCCGTGCACCTATAGCCCTGGTGATTACAATAAATAGCTTCAAAATGAGATGAAAAGAAAAGCTAGGAAGACCCAAAGGTTGATAAAAACACCACTAAAAACAGATGAAAGTACAATAGCCTTAAAAAGATCAAAATTAATGTAGATGCCCTTGAAACTAGTCCATGCCTTTCCAATCAAAAACCGTAAGAGAAAAACTCAGAATCTTTTAAGGAAAGATTGTCTTTAGCAAAACCTGAAATCATGAATCAGTGCTTCTAACGATTCAAAGCTTACACTATCATTTATCATCGATATTTTCCTCCACTGAATTCTTGGTGGCTGTTTTATCATAGTTATTTTCAGATATTTTTCTGACAAGTTTTGCTACTCAATTCAATTAATCAGGAAGAAGTTTGGGAAGTAGTTGCACAGCTGCTTGGTCTTGCCCTGGGCATCTTACTCTTAGTATGTCTTTTAATTCAAAGTCTAATCTCATTTAGCAACCAACAAGAGCATGATTTTCTGAACTAATTTTCCTTTTTGTTGCCAACATAGGATACTCCAGGACTTGTAAGTTCATATTCCGTGTTATCATTGACGTGGCTAAGCATGCGACTTCTGCATCTTTGGTTGCGATACAAATCACTTGCTGTCTTGCATTTTAACACTGTAAGGGCATGTTCAGTACTCATTTTTATTGTGTACCTAAGAAATGAAGCCATTTGATAACCATTCTATTTTTTGTTTTTGAAATTTAAGCCTACAACTACTTCGCTCTATGGTTTTTCTTACTTGGATACCTGCATCTTATCTATGTTATTAAAACCCAAACCAAAATTTGGAAACAAAAAAAGTACTTCCAAAAACTTGTTTTGGTTTTTGAAATTTGATTAGCATTCACATACTTTCTTAAGGAAAGATGGAACACTTGGTAGGAAATTTGAGTAAAAATAAGGTTAAATTTCAAACACCAAAAACAAAAAACCAAATGGTTTTCAAACGAGGTCGAACTTGTTAGGTTTAACTTTCGGTTTGGGAACTATATGGGAAAGAAAACGTGCCATTTTAGCTTGAAGTGTATCACAGTACTAAGCCATTGTTTTATTTTACTAACAGATCAATCTCAAGCGTGCTCGTATCCTAGTAAGGGCTCACATTTTGCACAACAAAGTACCAGGTAATTGTTATTTAGGCTGTCAGTGTTGTCGATGAGAATTGGGACATTACTAATAAAGACATCATTTGCGTTTATTGACCTAGTGTCTAAGTTAAAGATAAGATTGTCATCTCTCTTGTAAGATCTCACCTTATAATCCCATATCCTATTTGTTCAAAATGGATGAAGCTCCATAGAAATTGTTCTCCATTGTTTGTGGGGTTTTTAATGTAATTATTTGTTTTCGGTTCGTGAGGGGAGCACATGGCTATATATGAATATATTTTAATATGGGAGAACGATGTATTGTCACTGAATCCTGCATTGTTGATTGATCATTTACTGTTTGATGAAATTTGTAGTTTCTTTGAATGGTTCTATAATTGTCATATTGCTTCTTTTTTTTTTTTCTCGTTCAACATTTTCCCTTCCACCAGCAAGTTATTTATTACAGGCCACAAGAATTATCAATATGTTTGTAGCTTTCTTTCAGGAACAATTGACTGCAACAACGAAGAAAACATACTCGTGTGGGAAAGATTTACAAAGCCATCAATTATCTTTGGTGTATCATTGGAGGAGATGATGTGTAGTGAGAGATCTTCTTCCATGGTATTCTTCTACTCCCCGCTTCTCTACTACATCGATTTATTTCGGTAAATTCGTGCCCGACTTTTCTTAAGTAGAATGTACAGCATAGATGGAAAGCAACTTGAAAATGTTGCTTGAGGCCCTACAAGTTAAAAAGGTAGATGGTTTGGTTAATGGCTACCTTTACTATTCTAAGGGTCTTTAGGAATTAATAAAGAATGAGTCTAATTCCATGGTATTCTTCTACTCCCCGATTCCCTCCCACATCGATTCATTTCGGTAAATCCGTTCCAGACTTTTCATTAGTAAAATGTACAACATAGATGGAAAGCAACTTGAAAATGTTGCTTGAGGTCTTAAAAGTTAAAAGGTAGATGGTTTGGTTAATGGCTACCTTTACCATTCTAAGGGTCTTTAGGAATTAAGAAAGAATGAGTCTAATCCTAGTTGTCAGCTTCCTATGAAACTGACCCTAATACTCAAAAATGTCAATTTTATATATATATATATATATATATCAAGAATAACATCAATTTGTACTATTTTTCTTGCGTAGGTGATGGAACTTCTGAAATTATATGCCAATGAGAAATACATTCTCATGCTGAACTCACAAGATAAAGACTTCAAAGTCTTTGTTTCCTTCAAGGTACGCATGAAATCAAATCTCATGGAAATTTTTTGGAGATTATTGCTCTACTAAAACTTCTTTACAGGTGGGGGCTTCTAGCATGTCAGTCTTACGAAGTATTTGGCAGACTTACTGGCTCGATAGGCACTGGGATGCCACGACGAGCTTCGTCGATCAGCTTGCACGAAGCCTATCGGAGATGGAAGATAATTTTAATGATTTTATGCAATTATTGGAGGAAGCTGGATGGGATACACATCAATTAAGTTTGAAGGTACCAAACAATGTCTTAATCGATGTTTCTTAATTAGTCTCTTACTTCTTGTACTTCTCAGGTTCTAAGTCTTCATAAATTTGAATAGTTTATGTGTCACAGTACCCTGAAAATTGAGATCCCACCGTTATCTCTCAAAAGTTCTTCTTTTGAGTTCTACCGTTGGGAAGATTTAAACTTATGACCTTTGATCATTAGATACACATTGATACTGTTGAGCTACTGTTTATATTGGCTATCTTAAGTTTAATCTACCAAAGTACAAATTTTGATTCTTGAACAAGTTTGTTAGAGAGTGCTGCTTTGGCCTATAGTTTAAGGGCACTTGTCGGTTAGAAAGACTTAAGATTAACATAGGTGTTGCCGATGAAATAATAGCTTATGAGTCGGAAAAATGAAACCTCACCTCTAGCCATACTTGTCCCATTAGGTTAAATTACAAATTTTGTCCCTAAATTTTAATAGCAAGTCTAATAAACTCTTGAGCTTTAAATTTCATTTCTAATGAGTTTAAAGTTAAAAAAATGTTGGATAAATCCATTAATCTCAACATTAGCTCAATTGATGTACTTTATCAAGTCTCACTTCTACGTGATATTAAACTCAAAATGGATAAATAATATGTACATCTACAATAAATTGCGACACTTTTACAGTTGAGAAACTTGATACAACTCTAAAAAGTTGATACAAATAATTATAAAAAAAGAAAAAAAAAAAAAGAAAAAGAGAGAAACTTGATACAACTCTAAAAGTTTGAACTAAATATGTTGATAAGTTCATTTCTATTTAATATTGTTTGATAATCATCTCTCATATTGATTGTTGCATTTATCTATTTTTAATTCAATAGTAACATAGGGAAACTAGAGATTTAAATCTGCACCATCTTGAACTAAGATTGGATAGAATTAATCTCATTTTGGCCGTTTCCTCAATGTTTTATACTTATTTATCTTACTTCCGTAGAAATATCTCCATGTAATATATTCCTTCTTTTACATTTATAAACATTAATAAATTTGTGTCATATGTCCATTTTTCTGATCCACATTATACAATAAATAAATAAATAATAATAATTAGAAAATAATTCCCACGACCCAGATGGGAGTGGAATTAGGAATATACTCACATCCTCAATTCCCGCATGTTTATTTTTATTTTTATTTTTTAATATATATTTATAATTTTATTGCTGGTTTAGGTAAACGAGTATATTTGAATTATATGTCTAGTTTCTAGTGAGAAAGTTTGATATGAAATTATATGCCATCCATACATCTCTACTAGGATGCATATATGTTTTGTGAGATTTTAAATACTTACTAACATGTATTTTGCAACAAAAATAGTAGTGTACATTTTCTTTCAAAATAATAATTGTAATTATAAAAAGTAATTGATCAAATAATTGTATTTTGCCTTTTTGGTTTGATAAAACTATTCATAAATAGTCAGGATTTTATCGAACCATAGGATATTTTAACTTTCAAAACTATTGGAGATTTAATTCCAACTTCATTAATGAATATAAATAATAATGAATAAATTTTATTGTAATATTGTCAGATTCAACGCTCAACTAATAAGTTTTTTTTTTTTTTTTTTTGATGAAAAACGGTAACTTTCATTGATAAAATGAATATTACAAAATAGCGTCAATCGTAACCTTACAAAAGATGGTGCCAATGAGCAAA
>JBBMKA010000026.1:20437830-20449795 GCA_037833695.1 Sechiopsis laciniata
TTTTATTTTTAATTGTTTTTACTTCCATGCATGCTGAGTAAGGACTAGGTTTAGGACCACTTTTGGGTCGGGTCCTTACAAGCATATTTATTCCGTTGTTTAAGTATTATTGGTGTTATGTATTTAAATCTTTTAGGATCCCTTTGAAATATATTTTATAAAGGAACTGTTTTATCAAGCTAGTGTCGTTTCATTTCCTCAAAGTTTGTTTTAACTGATTTACATGCATGTGAGTTAGTAAGATCTCTTGTTTTAGCATTTGAAACACATGGGTCTTTACAGTTACATTACACAAATGTTGATTAAGATAATAATTAGATTAATTTTAAATTCTAATATATTGATGTTGGGATTATTTTGATCTTGACATAAATTTAATTTTCAAAAGAAAATAAGTAAAAAAAAAAAAAAAGTAAACTCCAAGACATACACAATTAAAATATGAAAATTGCAAGATTAGTCAAATCTAAAAAATAATTACAAATATGATTGATAACTTAAAAAAAAGAAAAAGAAAATTTAGTCATTCTTATTGATGAGTATTTGTACATACTTTCTTATAATATTGTATTAATAATATGTAGTACTATATTAATGAATATTTATAATATAGTATCAAAGACTATAGATGCCAATACTTTAAAATTTGACTACATTTGTAATTATTTTATAAAAAAAACTCATCCAATACAAATTTTTATTATTTTGAATATTATTAAAAATAAAAAATAAAAATATTTACTTTGAAACACATAACCTAATAAAAACCCAATCCAAAATTCGCGAGCTTCAAAATGTCTTTTTATTTATTTATATATTATGTGGACCAACAAACCTTAAATAATGTTTATTTTCTGCTGGGTCGGTCTCTCATTCCCTCCTTCAAGAGGAAAAAAAATAGGAAATTAAAAGGGGAGAACAAAAACGAGGAGCTAATTCGATTCTCCCACTTGGCAAATGGTAAGATTTTTAATTTCATGGCCTTTTTTGTTCTCCTTTCGGATTTTTGTTTCTTTTTAAGCAATTCCGACAGAAAGATTCTCAGTATTTTGTATCCAAGAGAATTTTTAGTTCAATTTTACTTGTTATTGGCGGAGTGATTTTGAGTACAATTTCGTGGTTTTTTGATTTGATTTGTTGATCTGCAGCGTTGGTGGTAGAGTGTAATTGGAATCTGAAGTTGCGATGGCTATATATAGACCAGGGTGAGCTTAATTATCACTGAGCAGGTTGGTGATTCGATCTTATTGTTTTTCTGCTCTCTAGGTTTAGATGATAATTAGTGGTACTCTAAAAGATGTGATCTATTTGACTATTGAATTGTTCCAACTTTGAATGTTTTGTGTTTGAGCTGTTAATTGTTCATTACTCGTTTGTAATTGCAAATTTCTTTGATCTAAGATTGCAGTTTATGTGAATATATCTTATAAATTGCAAATTTTGAAGGGAGGAAAAACGATATGTTTGTCTTGAATGGATTCATTTGTTTAATATTTGCAATTTTAATATTTGTCTCTTCAATTGGATGATCCAATACGTGATCTGGAGCCGTTGCTAGATAGGATAAGTACTTGAAAATCTGGGATCTTTTTCAGAGTTCCTCATCATTACGATTATTGTTTTGAAAAAAAACTAGTTTCATCCAGAAAGAAATACAAGAAAAAGGCACATATTACCAACACAAAGGGGCCTTTATGTTCTTTCTTTCCATGAACTCATCCTCTTCTTTTAGGAACTGAGAGGCCTCTGATATTCCAGTTTATATTTATCATAGAGGTGCCTTAGAGAGATCCTTGTACATAGGATAGGATGTTTCTTGAAATTGATACTGGATGCAATTTTTTTTTACTATCTCCTTTAATGCCAATTTTCTTTGCTGTCTTTTGGATCTAGAGATTGGGACAAGAAATCATCTCCCGTTTTATCACGGTCGTCTTTTTAATGCGAATTTTAGGGGTACTGGGGTAGTGTAGTGAGGGAAGAGTTCAAATAAGGGTTTTGCTAGGGTGTTCTATTCATCTGGACCAATGAAGGTCTTTGTGGGAACATCTTAAAACTCCTTCTTGGCTGCCCTTTTAGTTACAGGGGATTCTACCAAAATAAGAAGAAAATAAAAACTCGACTCAGTCCATATTCCTTTCCTTTTATCTGCTCTACTTCTAGGTGTTGATTATCATTACTACACCTTCAACTCAAAGGTAGTTATAGTATTTCCAAGTTTCCTTGACAAAAGTTTCTGTTTCTGCAAAACCGACTATACTGTTCTTGTCGAAGTTTATGTCTCTTTCTGCTTCATTGAATTACTGCTGCATCTGTCTGCTTCTCTGATGGACTCAAAATAGTGTTCTTTTGCCTAAGCCTTATAAGCACTTTTGGTAGAAAATTTTCCATCCTTTGTATAATGCCACACTCATGAATCCTGAATTTCTGTGAGGCAAATAGTTTACAGTCAAGCTTTAGAAACACGGTACCCAAACGATGCCTAACTTTGGAATGGAGTGGTGAATTAAACGTCAAGACACCTTAAATAGAAATTATCATTCAACAGCTTAAATCATCAGAGATGTCAACCAAGATCATATCCCCCATAAATTTCAATTATTGTACACTAAAAAGCTATTGCCTATGCAAAAATATAAGAGCCTGCCATTTTAACTAATGCTCATTTGAATTACTTGAGAAGGCTTTCAAAATTTTATTGTAGGGTGTGCTCCTCATTTGCATCTGTCTTCTCATCCCGATAGACTCATTAGTCGAAAATGAAGAAGTTTACAGCAATATACAGAGCTATTTCAATAAGGGAAGGTCCAAGACCATAGTAGAAGGATGCACATGTAATGCCTTCCTCTTTTAGCATATTCAAGAAAACCTAAAAATGAAATAATTTCCATCTTGATTTGGAACTGGCCGGTTTATCATACCTCTGACATAGTTCGGTAACCTGCTTCAACTGCCAATTGTAATCTTAGGACATCTAGTGGGTATGTGATGTACATGGAAAAAATAGCACCGGGAAAGAAATGTAGTAGGAAGAATTATGAAGAATTTGAGGTGTATGTAGGCAATTAGTTAGAGAGTCTATTAGGGATTTTAGTTATAAATAAAGAGATTAGGTAAGGGTAAAAACATCCAAATATTGAGTGAAATCTTGGTGGCTCATAGAGAATATTTTCTTGAGAATGAGAGGTTCCTAGTTTCTATTAACACTTAGGTTATCTTGGTTATTTGATATCAATATTGATCTTGGATCTTTTCAATTGGTATTAGAGTCGTTTTGTTTCTAGATATAGAGATAACTATGGAGATGGCAAAGGAATTGAGAAGCATTCGTGATGATGTGAAGAAGTTGATAGCATTGATGGATTCTTGGAGAGAAGAATCAAAGCAACGTCTTAGAGAAGAAGAAGAACAAAGAAAGGCCGAGTGGAGGGGAGAGGAAGAATGAATAAAAGCAAGGCAAGAGGTTTTGGAACTAAGAAGAGATAGACTTTCAAAGAAGTCAAAAAGTGTTTTACATAATTAAAAGAGCTTATAGTGGAAGAGGAGGCTAAACAGATAGATGTAGAGGAGGAAAAAATGTGAGAAATATTGTGATAAAATAGAGAGAAAGATGTTCGTTAAAATCAGTTATGATTTTGTTCTACTAAAGTGGAAATCGGCCAAAAGAAAGGCAGGGCTGAAGAAGTTAGAAAAGAAAAGGCGCTTGAAACCGATTTTACAAACATACTTGAAAAACGTGGTGGAGAAGAAGACTCCACAAAAATCGAAGAAGGAAGCGTGTCTGGTGCAACGGAGGTTGAAGAGGAAGCGTCGTTGTGCAAGATGGAGGTCTGAGAAAAAGCGATGTCGGACATAGCAGAGGTTAGAAAAGAAGATAGAGAAGAAGAGGCGTCATGTGCTATTAGAGATGTCCACGGGGCGGGGCGGGGCCGGGGAATGGCTTCCCCGTCCCCGTCCCCGAAAAAATCCTCGTTTTTTTTCTCGAAGATCGGGGCGGGGATTCCCCGGCGGGGTCGGATTCCCCACAAGGATTTTTTCTTTTTTCTTTTTTTTTTTTTTACATTTTTTAAATATTTTTTTGGACAATACTTTTAAATAATTAGATTTTCTTAGAAAATATCTATAAATTTCAACTATAATGTTAATTATTAAAGAAAAATATTCATATGAATATATAATTTCAACAACAAATATATTTTTATTTGAAAATTAAAGTGATAAAGTATAAAAAAAAAAAAAAGTAAACAGGGCGGGGATTGGGGAATCGGGGACGGGAATACATTCCCCGTCCCCGGCCCTGATTAGCCCACAGGGAATTTTTCCACCGTCCCCGTCCCTGTTCCCCGCCTAATTGGGGATTTCCCGCCCCGTTAGGGGCGGGTCCCCGCGGGGAAAATGGACATCTCTATGTGCTATGGACAATGAAGATGACGTTCCATGCACAAAAGAGATCAAAGAAAATCATAAATCGCAGTGGCTGATGAAGAGGAAAGACTTTCGTTCAGAGCAGAAAATGAAGGTGAAGACACTCCATGGAGATTACCTCGAGGTTGCCGGTGACTATGGCAAAATTGGTTGAAAACTTGGCCGTGCAAATATTGACGATGGGTGCACGAATCGCGAACGTTGGTCATGAAAAAAATATAATATTAAAAGAAAAACGGGCAGTAACATTTTAACAGCTAGGATTTTGAAACCCTTTGCAAAATATATGTATGAGGGCTTGTATATTGTGGGTTTGCAGAAGATGAGCCAAGGACTGGAAAAGATTGAATTCTTAATGGGTTGGGGAATGAAATTGTCACTTCTTTAGGCCCATTTTTTTTAATGGGTGGGGTTTAAGTGATGTATTTGTGGGTTGAGATTTGTGGACTTGGAAAGATTCATGTTACAGTTCAACACCATCAGTCACCATTGCTCCGACTATCGTCGCAGTCGAAAAGAAAAAATCTTAATTTACTTGTTGATTTTAGTTGTTTTTGTTCCCACAGTTATTGTGCCTTAGAAGAATTATGAATAATATGATGGGTATATAGGCAATTAGTTAGAGAGTCTATTAGGGATTTTAGCTATATAGAGAGGTTGCATAAAGGGAAAGACATCCAAATATTGAGTGAAATCTTGTGGACTAATAGAGAGTATTCTCTTGAGAATGGAAGGTTCCAAGTTCCTAGTAAAACTTGAGCTTATCTTGTAGTTTCTTGGTTATTTGATCTCAATATGGATCTTGGATTTTATCAAAATAATCCTCATGGTATATCCACTTTGCCATGATAGAGGGTGTGATGTCAGCGGTTCCATGATTTCGTACACGAGCATTGACTTGACGGCCATGTAAGTTGTATTGACGTGGAAGTTATGTCGGAGGCTGAAGAAATTTCAAGTAAGGCAAGTAGGTGGAAGTTGTACCATAAATTTCAGCAATGTGTATCAACATCCGATGAAGAAAATAAATCTTTGAATGTGATATTTCAATCTACTTTTATGGAGTAGAGGATAATTTTCAGAGTTGAGAATTATGATTGTTAAAGAAGACAATGTTGTAGTAGAAGATGTGAATTCTTCAAATATCTTGTCAAAGTGAAATTTATTTTGTTTTCTTACAAATTATTAGAAGAAGATTGTCCCATATCGGAAAGGTGCAAGAAATTGAAAAGGTGTAAGGAATCGAAAAGGTGTAAGGAATAAAAAAGGTGCAAGGAAGTGGTGTGCTCCAAACAATATAAAAAAAGCATATGATTTTAGTTTTAAAGAATTCCAGTTAGAAACACTTTAAGCTTGTGTACTGACTCTAGCTAGTTAAATTCCTCTTATATTCTCTTATGAGAGAGTGAGGCAAATGGTGTTAGTTGTAGAAGATTTGAAGAGAGTGTTTGTGTAATTGGGGTTGAGAGAAAGAATTTATTGTGATTCTAGAAATCTTTCACATAATAGAAGATCCGTGATTTTTTTCTTTCGGTTTTGGTGTTTTTCCCACCAAATCATTAATACAGTATTATTAATACCACCAATGACTATAATTGCTATTTTTTTAAAAGTGACTATATTTATAATTATTTTTTACACTTGACTAATCTTGCAAGTTACCCTACTTCGTTTGCATCTCAACAACCTAGAGATGGACCTAAGCCATTTATAGAATAAATAATAATTAGTTCACAAAAAGATTCATACAATTACTCAAATAAAAACGCATATGCAATCTTGTCTAGCATAAGTGAAGCTCATTATTTTCAACAATATCTTCAAATATACTCAGAATTTGTTCATTACCAACCATATTAATAATAATCCAATTGAAATTTTTTTTACAATCAGGACTAAGCTTGGAAATACACGGAGAAGAGAACGCTACCAAATTCGTAGTCATGGTAATAGTGCCATAAATTCGTTCATTTCTGGGAATGCATCAACACAAACTATGGAATTTAAATTCGTTCAGATTTCAAGGACGTTCAATTTTACTGTTTCACTAGTTTACTTATTTAATTATAGCCTAACAGCTCGCAAGCCCATTAGCCTATTTAACACTACAACCCATTAAATCATGTTTTTTTTAATAAACTAAACCTAATTTTTTATAAGCAAGTTGCAGCCACCACAGCCTCCCAATCCCATTGCCAATTCTGTGATTCTCAAGAACACCTTTCTTGTTGGGAGCGCGATTCTCAGGTATGTCTCCTTTCTCTTCTTCTCTTTTTAGCCTTTTATTTTAAAAGGGGATGGTGGTTGGTGATGTATCCAGATATCTACTTGAAAAACAAGCGTTCTTCTCCGAAAAAGAAGAAGTTATGCCCAAATCTTCAAATGTTATTAATTGTTTGTTGGTGTTTATTTTTGCGTTTTGGATGGAGCAGTTGCAGAGGAAGGGGCGTTTTGGTTCGTGAGCCGGCAAGGTGGGTCTTCGTATTCTCTCTCTCGTTAATTGTATTCATTGATTGAGCCCTAACCCTAAAACTCCTTCCATGTTTAGGAGTATTTCCGTGATTGGATTAATGAAACTATTCTAGGGAAATTTATCATTCTCAAACAATTATGTCATGGCCGTTCCTTTTATTTTCCGTTTATTTTTTGGAAGATTGAGCTAAACATGTGTTTTTTACTAATTGGTACTGGAGTGTTGTTTAACAACAACTTTCACATAAGAGTGAACTGAATAAAGGAGTAGTAGCCGAGGACATCCAACATTCTTACCTTTTGTTATGTTATTTCTTTGAATAATAAATACTTGTGCAATTCACAATTTTCATTCTTTAACCTTTTATAATTCAATCACTGACTATCATGTTCATGTATGGGGATCTTTATTTAAAAGTTCAAGGAATGGTTTTTGCTATTATTTTAGTTTTTTGGATGATTTTTCCATATATACATGGATATTTTTTTTTTCTTCCAAATTTGATGTTTGCATGTACCTCGAAAAACTACCTGCAAAATCTATTCTGTGTTTTAAATTTGATAATGGAAGTAAATTTTGTTGATTTACCCCTACCTAAAATCTCAGGGCTTTGAAACCAGTGGATCATAGGTAGTTTTCTTGCCCATTGTTTGTTCCTTTACAAATCTCTCAGAACTTATTGATCTGATGAAATAAGAACTTGTACGTATATTGTTAGGTTGCGAATATCTGTAATCCATGTCACATAATAAGTATTGTTAGGCTGCGAATATTTGTAATCCATGCCACATAATAAGTATCTGTAGCTCCCGGACATCTAGGATTATCAAATTTACAGCAAGATTATGAGTTTGTTTTATGTCTAATAATATCCATTTACTTGATGGTGTGTATACAGTTTCGACAGGAGCTTTATAGTGACGAATCATAAATATCTCAGAAAGGGTGGGAAGTGAAAGGCTGCTGTCAAGGCTGATAAGGGTATCAAACAACCAATAAACAAAGATTTGAAGGCCAAGACCCCAACCAACTTAAGTGGCCTCAGAGTGACGAATCTATTCTACTCTTTTCTACAAATCCAAACACACTTAAAAGAGTTCAGAAAAAGAGTACAAAAGGGAAAAAGTCAGTCTTTGATATATCTATGGCCAATGAAATTGTTCTAAAAGTTCATAACTTCATATGCAAATATAATTCTAAATTGTTTCATTTCTCCAAATCTGCAGATTGGATAAGCGGGAGGAAAAATACACGTGTTGGCAAGAGAGGGCAATTCCTTGTAAAGTTTGTTACCAATACCAGTTAACCAAACTACGGATTGGCCTTAGCCTAGTAAAGGCCAATCCATAGTTCAGCGGCTTCCATTAATGGAGAACGAAACTTTACAACTGGCCATCGGAACCCTAATGCCAGAACGCATCAAACTCAATGTGGGCGGCGAGCTCTTTGAGACCACAGTCTCCACCATACGTTCTGGCGGCTCGCAGTCCCTCCTGTTTGCTTTATCCAACCGGTCAAGTCACGATTGTAATCCAATTTTCATAGATCGCGATCCAGAGATCTTCTCGGTCCTCCTTTCTCTTCTCCGGACCAATCGCCTGCCTTCATCACCTTGTCGATTCTCCAAGCAGGAACTCACTGATGAAGCTCTCTTCTACGGCATCGAGGCTAATCTCAAATCGGTGATCTCTCCTCCGCCCTTCACTGGCATTGATGCCTCGATCGTCGCTACAATTTGCCCTACTTCTGACGGCGTCGTATCGGCTTTCACGGCGGCTAACGACGATGGCTCAATCTGGCTTGCTCACGGAGGTCAGATTTCCAATTATGATTGCAATTTAGTCCACGATAGAACGATCCGAACTCATCTTGAGGAAATCACCTCAATCCGTCGCGTTTGGCCAGAAATTGCTGCCTTAGGTTCAGATTCCACTCCTGGACTTCATTTCTACAAATTCTCAAGTGGCCGACACATCGGTTCATCTCTTTGGTCAGATCCAACCGATCCTCGCATCTACAAAGCCAGAGTCACAGCAATCGCTGATTCGTCAACTTCAATTTTCGCCGCCTTCGATTGTCCTCATAGAGAAAATTCTGTACTCGTCGTTGACAAATCGACTCTCCAAACCTCCTCCGAACTCATCAGGCAAATTGGAAACTCTGCCAAGAACAGCGTAGCTGGAAAGCTGAGGTGCATACCAGAAATTGGCATAGTTGTGGGAAGTGCAGTCACGTGTGGGGCATTTGGGTACTCGGGGTACATCAGACTGTGGGATTGTAGGTCAGGTGAGGTGGTTTGGGAGACGAATGAGCCGGGTTCGGGCCGAAGCAGTAGGTTTGGAGACTCGTTTGCGGACGTGGATGTCGACGTGGAGTCGTTGAAATTGTTGAAAATCTGTTCGAAGTCGGGGGATTTGGGAATGGCTGATATTCGTAAATTAGGGGAAGATCCGTGGGTATATTTGGAAGACAAAAATCCAGGAGTGGGAAATATAGGGAAAAGGGGAAGTGGAAATATAAAAATACACTGCTTTAAAAATGAAGTGTTTGTTGGGGAAGAAGGGGAGTTAGAGGTTTGGTCGAGAGTGGAAGGAACAGAAAAAGGAGTGGAAGAAGTGAAAGATTTATACCGTAGGAATTACGTGGATGAAGGGGTGGTGGATTCAGAGAGAGGGATTATAAACAAAATTGAAGGCGGCGGCCATAGGTTGTTTGTTTCTCGGGAAAATGTAGAAGGAATTGAGGTTTGGGAAACTTCCAAATCTTCCGGCGCCGTTTCTATTTTGTAACCGACAAGTCTCTCTTTTTTTTTTTTTGCCATTCTTATTGGGCCTCAATTAAGCCCTTGTTCTAGTTCAGATCTAACGATGGGCCTATTTGCTCGTTGGATATTTGTTTTCTCTCACTTTTTTATAGCAAAAATCATGTTTCATTTTCTAATCAAATAATACAACAGAAAATGTTGAAGTTTAATGAAATGTAATTTAGATATTTACTGTTTCAGATTTATTGAATCAAATAGTGGAGGTTTATGTTTGGTTTTTTTATGATATATTTTTTTGTTAAATTATAAATTTGAATTTGATTTGTGGCTTTTGAGTAAATGAAATGTTGCAATCCTTATTCTTAAGAAGAAAGCCCCTAATAACCCTAATTAGAGTACCTTGAGGAGCATATTGTAAAAGCTTTTCGACTCAATCGCTTGGACTCGGAGTCACTAATGTGCATCCACATTCAATTTAAAAAGTTTGTCCACCGATGCCTTCCATTGCTCACGTGATGGCTCTGCTACATGGAGTGTGTTCGATTTAACTCTATCATCTTAGCTTTTGGATTTTTAGTATCTATCTCCTCCATGTAATTTGCCACCTAATTTGTTCTAAAATCTACATTCTTTGCCTTGTCACATTTGAAAATAAAATATGCTCTATTGCTTCTTAACCTTTTATAGCAATGCGAAGTACATAATGAATTTGTATTAGTTTATTTGGAAATATGAATACATCATCTTCCACCAAATGGAACAACATCTCTCCAAGTTAGAACAAATTTCTACCACTTTTTGGTTCATATAAGCCTTATAAGTGCTTTCGGTAGAAAATTTTCCATCCTTTGCATAATACCACAACCATGAATCCTGATTTTCTGTGAGGCAAATAGGGATCAATCTAATCACACCAATATCCACCACCATAAATTCTCCCCCATTTGTAATTCCTCAGTGACCTTCATCTCTTCAAGTCATATTTGGGTTTCATACTGATAGGAAACTAGCTTGCCTAAAACAAGAATTGTAGAACAAGAACACTACTCAAGAACAAATACTAGAATCACAAAACTTCAAGATCTTTCAATTACTTGTTTGGCCTTTCTTCGCACGATTATCTTTGACTATTTGCTGAAACTCCTTTTAACTGGTAGTTACGAGACGCTTGACATAGTCGGACACTGTAAGCCTGGTCCTTCAGTATAAGAAATAAACTAAAATGGTTACTACTTACTAGCTGGCATAGTCAATGGAGAAAGCTTCAAATAATAGATTTAAATAGCCAGCTTAATAGTGTTTGAAAGCCACAAAGTTGTGCCCACCAAAGCAATAACTCAATCTATGACCAAGAAGCCATAGATTCAAATTCCCACCTCCCATCGTTGTTGAATTAAACAAAATCAAAATCAATAAAGTGGCATAGTTGTATAGAGCATCAAGGGAGGTAAAAAGTTTTGTAGCTGCATGTGATGGTATCAAAGTCGTTTTGTTTCTGACTATGGAGATGACTATGGAGATGGCAAAGGAATTGAGAAGCATTCTTGATGATGTGAAGAAGTTGATAACATTGATGGATTCTTGGAGAGAAGAATCGAAGCAACGTCTTAGAGAAGAGGAAGAAAAAAGAAAGGTCAAGTGGAGGGAAGAGGAAGAACGAAAAAAAGCAAAGCAAGAGGTTTTGAAACTAAGAAGAGAGAGATTTTCAAAGAAGTCTTAAAGTGTTTTACACTGCCGCACGCCTTCGCAGCTTCGCTCGCCCTTCACCGAGAGCCTTTCTACCGAGAGCTTTGTTGTTGAGGCTTGTCCTTGCTAAGAGCCTAGCTATCGAGCTTTGTGTTAGGCTTTGGGTAACTTTCCCGAGCCCCGTTGTTCTTGTAGCTTAGCCATTTAGTTAGTTGTGATTAATTTGTGCTTGTTTGTATATCTGCTTAGGTTCGTGTTGGTTCTGCTGCTCAAGGAGCACTTTCTATTGTTTGTTTGTTCTGCTTGATTCCAGATAAGGATTTCTTGCTGGGGTTGTGTGGACCCTACAAGACTTCATTGATTGCATTCTTGTTTGTTAGTTTTACTATTTACGAGCATGTTTAGTGGATAGGATCTTTATGCTGTTCTGTTCTTGCTAGCATGTTTTTACTCCTGCTTCCACATGTTAGTGCCATGCTAGATTTTGTTCTTTTAGCATGCTTTGATTCCTGCTTTTAAGCTCGTAGTACCATGCTCACAACCCTACAAGACTTCATTGATTGCATTCTTGTTTGTTAGTTTTACTATTTACGAGCATGTTTAGTGGATAGGATCTT
>JBBMKA010000027.1:7605-17638 GCA_037833695.1 Sechiopsis laciniata
AGGTTAGGAGACTCTCTTACGCTTTTTGGAGCAGCTACCGACTCTACCGGCAACCTTGAATATGCTGTGCATTCCAAGAGTTCGCTGTCCGATCTTTCTTAATGAATTGGAGTATCCGTAGCTGCTTTCTCTGAGTTTCCTTTATTGGCTGCTTTTGTTGCTTCATAACTAATGTATATAATAGGCAGGTGCCCTGGAGAGTACTTTGAACTTGGCACCATTCACCCCACGGAGCGGTACTACGCCTTAAACAAGGAACTCAACTCTTTAGCTTCTAACTCGCTTCTCAGTTATTGAATCAAGCTTAGGTGCATACTTAATATAAGTAGTTTTGGTGAGGTGCCCCATATAAAGAAGATAGCGTTATCGGCACAACAAACTGATAGTCGCTGGTGACCCGTAGAGGGTACGGAGAGAAACGAATCTTTTCATACTTATAAATTCTGACTCCTGATACTTTGATAGCTGAGTCTTGTAGCTAAGTAGCTCCACCAAATTCAGTATTTTCGGAACTCTTCAACTTCACACTCACCTTAGGAGCGAATGATAATGACGCGTGAATGGAAAGAGTGAATGGCATATAAGTAATAATATAATATAAGTCAATATTACGAATATCAACTATAATATAATAGTTGTTCATTGCAATTAATACTATATAAAAGTCAATAGTCGAAATATCTTCATAAGTCAGTTCTTTGGGCCATTCTACAAAACTACGACAGATCTGATAGACTTAACCAATACTGACTTGAAACTTTCAAAGTCGAGGCAATTACGAGCCTATTGGGATACCCTTTCTTTTCTTTATATACGTCAAGGGCTTATAAGAAAAGTAAGGAAGGTTTGGGTGGGAAGGCCGACCGCTGATTTCTTTCTATACCAAAGCGATAGCGAAGCCAAGCCGCCGCCTATAGGCTCTGGGACGAAAACCTGGGTTAGACCTGATGGGAAAAAAAAAGATAGAAGTCACGCACGCCTCGGCTCGGCTAAGGTTATGGAATTACAGAGTCGGTTTTAGGTAAGTCAAACTCTGGCTTAGCTGTGCTACAAAGGATAAAATAGTTAAAGAGTAACTTATCCGTCTACAAAGGGAAAGGCTTAGGTACGGAGTCACGTCAGCTGTGGATATAGACTAGGCTATAAGGAACGGAGTCTGAAACTATAGACCGAGACTACACTAAGGAACAAGGAAGCTTGACTGAGCAAAGAAGTCAAGGAACGAAGCTGCTTCTATAATAGCCCCGTTGAATAGGAGGGCGAAGGCTTTTTTAAAAAGTCTTTTTTGTCTTGTAAATTAAATGCATTTTTTTTTTCGAATTTCTATTTAGAGAGAGGGGGCTTCAAGTTCTTAGGAAGAGCCGTACGAGGCAGCTCACGTACGGTTCGGGAGCCGAGCCCCAGCACAGGGGCTTAGGTCAACACTTATATAATAGCCAGTCATCAATTGGAAACGGGCAAGATGGTGATGAATTGCAATTGGTCCAAACCTTCGACCAGCGACTGATTGCGACCTGCCCAGAATGCCCATACATACTAAGACCTTATTTACACTGCGAAGAAAGGCCGAGTGGAAGGGGGCAGTCAGCTGGTTTCTCGTTCTCGTCTCTTATCTAAACTTGAACCCGTAGTGAAAGATCCATTTCTTTTGCGCTTGATCTCGTCCTTTCTTGAGCTTCCTATCATAGGCACGCCAGGAAAGGATTGGTCGGAAAAAAGAGGGCGTCCACCGGTAAATTTCATAACGCCCGTCTTATTCCATTTTTTTTTTTTGCGAGTTGGATGGGGCTTTTGAGACCAGCTTTCCACACTTCCCTTACGCTAGGTATGATTCGGAAGTCTATATTCCTATAATTAAAATAATTTCGTTTCGAAGGGCCGAAGGCGGCTTTGCTCATGAGTTAAGGAATCTTTTGTTCAAAAATTGTTGGATTTAGTGGCGGAGTTGGGTCTAACGTGTACCGTAATAGGCGTAGAACCGGGTGGTCCCACAATTGACTGCCCCGGGGGTATGCTTTTCCTAACAAAGGAGGGTTAGATTCAGGTGATTGAAGATGAGAATCGTTATTAAACATCTATTTTCTTTGTTTTTGGTAATTAAGGGGTCACGCGTGACTCGTTTTTGCAGAGAAAGAAGACTGGAGGGGCTCCCGGTCGATATGTAGGTTTCAAGGACTGGAACTGAGGTAATGGGAGTTTGTGGAGTTGGGCGGGAAACTCCCCAGGGCCCTTTTTTATAAGAGTAAGGGAATAGTTCAACCATGAGCTGCGGCGCTTAAACTTAAAGAAGTGTACTTACTTTTCATCGCGCCGAATGAAAAAGAAATCTTCCCACTTTGCTGCAAGGAAAAACCTTGTCACCCCCTTTTTCGATCAGAAGGCAACTACTTCCTCCTATCTGATCTCCCATTGTTGAAGTTGTACCGCCCAAGCTGCTTTGATCTAAGTAAGGATACGAAAGCGTTGGCGGTGCAGCTTTTCAAATAAATCCTAATATGCGAAACACATGATTGTAATAGAGAGCTTCTTAAGGTCAATGAAAGCTAAACCTCATTCTAGTGACCAAAGGCCCGATCGTCTTGTTATTTCTTCTATTTTGGTAGATACTTTGGTAAATGGAAAGACCAAAAAATGTTACCCGCCTCAGGGAATTCAATTTCCTCAGCCTCGGGTCCCAAGGACTTTGTTCGAACAGCAGGCGGAATTGGAGGAGCATCTTATGAAGAACCCGCTTACTCGGGGCAAGGGCGTCAAATCCATCAAGATCGTCAAAGCTCTACTTGGCGTTTCAGACATCGTTGCTCATCTACGGCCCTCTCGACCCCGCTTCTTGTGCTCACCTGACAGAAGTTTTCCCTCATGGGGTTTGGGTCATCTTCTCTCCGAACGATATCCTAGATGGAATATTAAATATCGTTTTTCGGGCTTGCGGTTGTCTGAAAATATTAAAAAAAAAGGTTTGCTCCCATTGTCCGAGATTCTGGCAATACTCTTATCCTGCCTATGTGTTGGCTGTTATGTTTTTTTGGGTTCGCTTATCTACCCTAATGAAGTTTCGCTTTCGGATTTGCTTAATAAAGCAATAGGTGTTATTACCCGAGCCATAGATACTCTTTCGGGTAGTCAGTTGGTTGATGGATCTCTAAACACTGCTACTGATGGTCATGCCCGTGATCCTGTAATTTCTCGTCAAATTGCAGAGCCCTCCGCAGTACGGGATTCCTTCATACAAATCCGCTCAGGGTGCGGTGCGGCCCTCTTAAATAAATTGGTATAGTCATTCTTGCCTTTTCTCTAACTTGTAGTGCTTCCGGAGTTGATTTTTCATTAGTTCAGTTTGAGTTTGAATCTATAGGAACTCATAGAGATAAAGAACCTAACAGAAGCATCTTTCATAAAGAAAGGTTGAGGGTAGATAGGCTGATTTCCTATAGAAAGAACTCAAACTGAACTAACCAAGATTGAGGTAGACTCCGTGCTGCGAAACGGATTCCGCGAGCGCGAGACTTATTATTATAGAAGCAACGAAAACGGCCAGTGCTTTTATTTTAGCATTCTCACTAGTTTTTTTTATTTCCAGCGGGTCGAAAGCACTTTCCTCAAATATTTTCCTGGACACGTTGTTTAAAGGTTCCCCGCATTCGCACGGGCTGCTGACATGATGATAGCTACAAAGTCTGTCTAAAAAGGTGTCTTTGACGACTTGAAAGGTGCTCTCAGTGTACCGCCATACGCACCCAGACATTAGACCAATTGTGTCTGGCCCAACAGTTTCCAGAATGCCGTTGTCATGATGTTGATCCGGCTTCTGCGACTACGGCATCCGCCTAGCTCCGAATACGCGCATTGGAGCTCTTCGCTCGATGTCCCGGGTCGCTATGTTGTAAACCGCTGTTTCGTCGGGCGGTGGCTTATTTATTTCTAACACCCCCTTACTAGATCAAACAAATAAAGCTCCATTGAATGAATCAACTTCTCCCTCCCTGGTCAATGTTTCGGGGAAAAGCCTATCTCAGTGATGTTCAAAAACGGGAAAAAGCGTAATTAGAAAACTCGCGTTAGCTCGTTTTGAACCACCTTCTACTTTTGAACCAGTTCTCGACCGCCCGAATTTGTCCAGCTGACCAGCATGGAGCTTTTCGGGAAAGAGAGAAGAAAGGGGATCGATTATAGAAGGGGATCCCCTAGCTTAGAATTGATTCCTCTCCTTTGACTTTTGACATAGGTACTCCCACTTCAGGTGGACGAGCAACCTGAAGCACAGAATCGGACGTTGGTGCTATCGTATAGAAGAGAAGGGCTGCATTGGATGAACTCCAGCTCTCGGCGACCGACAGCCTTTTGCACCTAGCAAGGAAAGAAAGTCGCAGAAGGGGCGTAGCGGGCAATTCAATTGAAGAAGAAAGAGAGATTTTCTGATAAAGAAAAGGAGCTCTTGTCGGCATAGGCTGGTAGTCTGTGTCCTTCTCAGCGAGATTGAGTAGGATTCCCTGTCTTTCCTTTCTTTCACGAATTATGTGTTATATAGAAATAGGAAGAAAAGGCGTAGCTCTCTTTCTGCTGTTAGCAGGATTCGTTACTATATTCAGCTGTTTCAGAATTTCTACTATAAGAGAAGAGTGAAGACCGGGAAATCCCTTTTTTTATAGAGAAGGAAAGTTCCCTATCTCCGAATACCGGGCACTAAGACGAGTACTGAGATCTGTCTTTCGGCAATAAGGAATAGTGATCGCGCTCTTGGTGCCTTAAAAGGACATTAGGAAAAGGCCTAACCGCTGCAATTGATAGAGTGGGAGTAGGAGCTAGTTTTGGTATTTCCCACGGAGGGCGGCTACTCTACTATAAGAGAGGAGCTCATACGATCTCACACCCGGCAGAAAGGGAATTGAATTAGGAACAATGCCCAGTGCCAGAAAGGCTTTTTGAGTTTGAGTGAACACCCGGTTAATAAAATAGATTGAGGGGCCAGCCAAGTCAGTAGACTGGACTTCTGCTCCTATGTCGATGTTTTCGGAGCAAGACCTTCGAGCCACCTTTCTTATCTTAGGTCTTAGGTAGAACCTTCCCATTAGATAGCCAAGAAGAAGAATAGCTTTTCTCTATACTTTCAGCAACTAAACGAAAGGGTTTATGCTTTGGCTGAACGCCTATGCTATGCCAGCTATGGAAGATGAATGATGACTTTATCTTAATGGAACTCCAACAATCTAGTTTGAAGGCTGGTATAACTTACACATACCAGACTACCGACAGATCTGGGTGGGGCCCTTGGAGAATAGAGCAGCATTTGCTTTTATTCCCCTTTAAAAAAGAAAGTTAAATGGAGACAACATTGATCTCTATAGACGGTTTTTCTTTCCAGGGCCCTGGTTTGGATTCGCCTTCCCGGTCTTCCTTTTGAATAATGGGAGCAAGATTGAATTGAATCTTTTCAAGATTTTCCATTATAACAAAAGAAAGATAAAGGGAGACCAATCTATGATTTATGATTAGTTAAGCTGGAAGCGCTTGGAATAGGAAGGCCTACCTAAAATCTTGTTGTTTTGTTGTGGTAAGGTAAGATAGGCCATGAGCTGTAGGACTGCACTGAGATGCCAGGAGAGAGAGTTAAAAACTAAGAACTTCTTGGGGTTAGCATGAAAAGAGCCTTTGAGAAAGAGAAAGTGGCCCCCCCTTACTCCATAGGAGACTCGAAAACTATCCTTGTGAATTGAACTGGTAGAATAACTGAGAAGGGTGCTTGCTAGGAAAAAAAAAAAAAAGAAAAAAGTGACTGTTCTGATGTTAAGGAATAAATATAAATTCCTCTTAAGAGAGAGAGATTATGTACAAGATTTTGACCGTCAAGTCAAATCCTTAAGGATAAGGATAGGAAAAGTGGGACTTTCAAACTTTCTCACAAAGGAGGTTTGTGGAGCAGTTGCTTTAGTTGTTTGGCATGAGCAAAGCTAACCCTTGCTTGGCTCTTTTCTCTTGATGCGACGGTAACTCGAGATAGACTCTCTTAAGAGAATAAAGCTCTTTTCCTCCTTTAGGATCGTACGGTAGAAAGCACTACTTCCGATTTGAATCATCTCGTGTAATCAAATGCAATTCTTTCTCTTTGCATCTAGGAGTGGTTGGGATTAACAGCCTTCGTACATAAAATTGTGTATATAAAGATCTTTCTTTCTTCATTCAAGTAAGATAGTGGATCAATAAAACTCCGTCCAAAGGTCCTCATAGAGGCGGTCACCGGTAGGCTAAGATCCCTCTATGATAGAAGAAGAAAGCGCAAGACGAGAATCTTCCAACAGTAAGGGAAGAATAGTTTATTATAATCAGTTATAAATTAAGGGAAGTTTAAGAGCATCAATTCCTTCTTTTTTAGAAGGAAGTAAGGCATTGGAATTAGGAAATAGCATTTATCCCAAGATAGCGGTAGCAAGTGTTCTGTGGAGGTTAGTAGTAGCAATAGGATAAGGATAAGGCACGCAAGTAACTTCTTCCACATGGGAAAGGCGCTTTTAACAGCGTTTGCATCTGATCGTTCCTGGGAAGAGTCATTCATGCTCTCTAGCCAGGGTACGGAGCGTAGTAATAGGAAGAAGTCAGTGCTGCTTGACTTTGGTGGTATCATATTTCTAAAAGGAGTTGATCCCGTCTCAAGGGCGTTAAGGCTTGTTGATTGAACGAACCCGGCAAGGTCCTCCTTATTAGCATCCCAAGCTTATGTTGAATCGAGATTTTCTTGGTCTTCTTTGACCCGAGGGGGGGATAAGCTCTTCTCTTATCTGCTCTTCCCGCAGTTCTCTTTCTGCTGTTGTAGGCAGGGCTACTTTTTTCTTTTTTTTTTTCGAGAACGGAATCATAGCATAGTTTCGTAGCCAAGTTAAAGACGTGCCAACTTCTATTACTCTTTCTTAAGCG
This sequence comes from Sechiopsis laciniata, assembly GCA_037833695.1. NCBI lineage: Eukaryota > Viridiplantae > Streptophyta > Magnoliopsida > Cucurbitales > Cucurbitaceae > Sechiopsis > Sechiopsis laciniata. The sequence goes on from JBBMKA010000027.1 coordinate 14,515, forward strand.
CTGGTTCTGCTTTCACTAGATTCTGTTCTTGTTCACGCATCCGTTTCTAGTGGACGGATTTCAAGGGCTAGAAAGGAAGAAGTCTTAGCCTTAGCGGAGTCACTTCCAGATTCACTTCTTTTTTAGGGAAAGAAACCGGCGTTAAGCGCTTCTTGCTAACGTCCTTAAAAGGAGAGAAGGAACCTGAGGGTTTCAATCAACATATAGATAGAAAGGATAGGGCATAAGGATGAGACTAGCTTGTAGTGTTCACGTGGTGAAGGTTGAACTTGGGCCTTGGCTTCGGTTCCAGAGATGGGTTCTGTGGCGAACTCGAGTTGAATAAGCTCTTCTTCCTCAAGTTTTTAGCTTGAAACAAGAATGGATAGAGTTGACTCAGCTGCGATTGCTCTTGGTCAGTATGATTAGGATTAAGATTATGCTTTCTGCTATTTCATGGAATCTTAGAGAGACTGGAGTAGGTAAGAAGTGGTGGAGGAGTGAAAAGCCGATGAAATGGTTGATGTTTTCGTGGTTAAAGAATCTCTCTTAGCTAGGGCTAGGCCACCTGCCTGACTATCTATTGTCTCAGCAGGCCTTAACCCAGCAAAAGACGACAGAGGCATAAAGGAAGATTGATGAAGAATAAGCGATGGTCTTGCTCTTCTTTCTCTTGGAAGAAGAATGGCTGTTGTTGAATCAGTTTCAAGTGGTGGGATCATATATTCATATATAATAGTAGAATCCCGTCTCCTTAAAGATCTCTCCCTCAAAGTAGAACGAGCATAATCGAAGACAGATGGTAGCGTATTCGAAGTAGTTGATCTCACGTGCTATCCGAAAGTCTTCTTAGTCTTCGTCTGCTCTCAATGAGTCAATGCCCGGACCAGGCTCTTAATTAAATAGAAATCCCGTTAGTGAAGTCACCCTCGGAGTTGACAACGATTAAGCTTTTTTTCTTGACACTAGTCTTAGCCTTTCTAAGGACACCTTGCCTTCTTTCCTTGGCTTGGCGGGAAGGGCTACTCAGAGTGGTGCGTCTGGGGACTCCCCTTTCGAAATGGGAAGAATAGCGTAGTAAACAGTGACCCTCGGGGATGAAAGCTGCTCTTGCTCTTTATAAAATGGTTTCTGTGAACAAGGAAGAAGGGCTACTTTACTCTAGATCGAATGCGACTGGAGATTTTTCTTTCACAGCTCTAAAGGGAGGGAAGTCAACAGTCAAGAGAGGGTCTCAATCAACAAGAAAGTCATGAAAGAGAGAAGATGGTGCTATTCCCTTAGCTAGCTTTGACCAGGAAGAATTAATTTTCTCTAGAACCCTTGGTTGGGCTAGGATCCCGATAAAGGAGAATGTTCAAAGCGAGACGTTTTTCGATAAGAGAACAGGTTTTTTCGGATAAGCTGTTGCCGCTCTTCTGTTAGAGCTCTTTAGTCCCATCCCTACCAAAGAAAAGAAGATCTCCCCGGAGCGAGTGACTCAAAGAAAGAAGGCCCAGCGCCCGCCCCCTTTGAGGTGGGTCTTCACTTATCCGATTTAGAGCGAAGAAAAGAACTTTATAGGCGCTCGCTCGTTCCTTCGATCGGTAAAAACCTACCCGTCGAATCAATAGATCGCATGATCAATGCCCAACTCTTGATAGAAAAGAGAGTGGAAGCCGCTTTAGTTGAGGATGGCTTCTCCCCCCTAAACATAATTTCCAAACGAAATGAAATCCGAGGGATTCTGTTTTATCCTAAAAGGGAGACCCTTTCTCTACACACGTACCAGTACTACGTGACTAGTCTGGAAGAAACTGGTACGCGCTCGACTATTCCTTATAAGAGGATAATACGGGAAGTTACAAGGGCTAACCTCTTCCTATAGGAGCTTCTTTCTGTTTTTTTCCGGTATGCCGCTCCGCGAGCAAGGAGCGCCACGCACGAGCGGAGCGAAAACAAAGCAAGAGGAATTCTTCGTTGGGGGAAATCCTTTGATTGCATATTGAATATAGATCTATGTCTTTCTTGTTCTACTAGCTAGGACGAAATTCTCACATGTCCCTTTCGTTATTACAACCTTCTTTTTTTATGTCAAAGACCAGAAGCTACGCGCAAATTCTCATTGGATCTCGGTTGTTCTTAACAGCGATGGCTATTCATTTAAGTCTTCGGGTAGCACCACTAGATCTTCAACAAGGTGGAAATTCTCGTATTCTGTATGTACATGTTCCTGCGGCTCGGATGAGTATTCTTGTTTATATCGCTACGGCTATAAACACTTTCTTGTTCCTATTAACAAAACATCCCCTTTTTCTTCGCTCTTCCGGAACCGGTACAGAAATAGGTGCTTTTTTTACGTTGTTTACTTTAGTGACTGGGGGGTTTCGGGGAAGACCTATGTGGGGCACCTTTTGGGTGTGGGATGCTCGTTTAACCTCTGTATTCATCTCGTTCCTTATTTACCTGGGTGCACTGCGTTTTCAAAAGCTTCCTGTCGAACCGGCTTCTATTTCAATCCGTGTTGGACCGATCGATATACCAATAATCAAGTTTTCAGTCAACTGGTGGAATACATCGCATCAACCTGGGAGCATTAGCAGATCCGGTACATCAATACATGTTCCTATGCCCATTCCAATCTTGTCTAACTTTGCTAACTTCCCCTTCTCAACCCGTATCTTGTTCGTTTTGGAAACACGTCTTCCTATTCCATCTTTTCCCGAATCTCCTTTAACGGAAGAAATAGAAGCTTGAGAAGGAATACCAAAACCTAGTTCACTCGCTGAGTCTCTTTGCATCCATGGCTGAATGGTTAAAGCGCCCAACTCATAATTGGCGAATTCGTAGGTTCAATTCCTACTGGATGCACACCAATGGGACCCTCCAATAAGTCTATTGGAATTGGCTCTGTATCGATGGAATCTCATCATCCATACATAACGAATTGGTGTGGTATATTCATATCATAACATATGAACAGTAAGAACTAGCATTCTTATTGAGACTCGAACTCATAGGGAAGAAAATTTATGGATGGAATCAAATATGCAGTATTGACAGACAAAAGTATTCGGTTATTGGGGAAAAATCAATATACTTCTAATGTCGAATCAGGATCAACTAGGACAGAAATAAAGCATTGGGTCGAACTCTTCTTTGGTGT
>JBBMKA010000027.1:26849-56517 GCA_037833695.1 Sechiopsis laciniata
ATTTTATTAGTAGCCATGATTGGGGCTATAGTACTGACTATGCATAGGACTACTAAGGTGAAAAGACAGGATGTATTCCGACGAAATGCTATTGATTTTAGGAGGACTATAATGAGGAGGACGACAGACCCACTCACGATCTACTAAGAAGGAAAGTAGCTTGATATTGGTTCGAATCCAATTCGTGAGAAGGCCTTCTTTGTCATCTAGATGTCTTGACGCCTCCATTTTATCGGCTAGTAGATAGAATCCCTTAGGCCACTCCATTCCCAGCTGATAGAAGAACAGCCATCCATCTTGTTTTTTATCAAAAACTTATAGAGCAAGGAAGAAGACGAACGAGAGACAGAGCAAGAGCACTTTTCACAAGGCAAGAAAGCAAGCAAGCTGTAGGTCAGAGGAGAGTGGATCTCCGGGTTAAAGGTAGCCCAAGTCAGTCAGTCCATCAGTCAGTCAGTGGCTGGGGCTTGGCTTCGTGCAGGCCTATGTCTTCTGCTTCTTATAGACTCGAATGAACTGGCTATTGAACTAGTCTTCCTCTTTTTTTTTTTCTTGTTTTGTAAGGCGATACGTCAACTTTCTCGCTCGTCTGATCCTCTCTTTGTCGGCCAATACCTCAAGACCGTCGCTATGCATTTGATGGTCTTTTGGGGTGGCCTCATTGGCCAATAGTGCACGTGGGGAGTTGCAGGGAGGCTGACTCTGGAAGGCGCCGGAGTGCCACACGTTGGGAGATATCGGAGGAGCGAAAGCCGGAAAGATAGATCGAGTTTAGCCTCTTGATTGACTTTAGTTGAACTGAAACCTCTCAAAAAGACACTTGCAGCTTAAAGGGTCGGCATTTATATAGAGAGAGAGATCAAGATTCAGGCGGCAGAAGCGTTCCACTCAAAGAGAGGAGTTGATAGGGCCTCGTACAAGTAAGTGAATGGAAATGCTATCTTCCTAGCAAAGGAAGGCCGTGCAACGGGGAGGGCTCGTCGTCGAATACAAGAGCTAAGACAAGAAGTACGGATGGATGGTTCATTTCATGTCTAGTCAGGTCTCGCTCGAGAGTGAGTTGAAGATAGATCTGCAATGTCAAGAGCCGGAGACGACATGCAAGTGAGTAAGTAAGTAGGGCAGTCGTACGAGCTGTAGTCCTTTTAAGTACAAGAGGCTAAAGCCGCTGGCAATGCAGTGTAAGACATTGGTGGTCGAGCAAGTGGCTGATGATGCCAAAGCTTACTTCCCTTTCTGAATAATCGTTAAGATAGAACTCGGGAGTAAGCTTTCCTATTCCTTTTGCGGATAGGATAGAGAGAGTCGTTCTTTCACTTTTTATTTATTATAAGATACTCTTTTCTTAGTGAAGGATACTACACTCGTTCGACTTAACTTCCTCTAGCTCTAGAACAAAAGTCTCGTCTCTAACTATAACAAAACTTTCTACATTGGAGAAGCATTTTTTAGGCTCTATTGTTGGGGTCAACCCTATCCCAATAGTGGGAAGTTCGAACTCTTCCCAGGAAGTCACGTCACAGTAGTCAGTGTAAAGTGACTCGACTGAAAGGTAAGATTTGATCGAAAGGAGTTGAAAGTTTATAGTCTAGTGTAGAGTAAGTCCCTCCCACCTCTTTTGTCTTATGACTTATCTTATGATAGAAAGAGTTTCCTTACATGTATTTCAATTCCTTCTATCGGCCCGCCAAGAAAGTGGAAGTTGGAGTTGCAGTGGAAGGTGGAGTGACAGTCTTTTGAAAAGTCCCACTCGTGCCATTCCCCTTTGTAGAAGTTCCTGGCTCTTCAATTCGTCCCTTTACAGCCGGCAGGGCCAGGTGAGTTCGCTGCCAGCTTCACTATATCGCTACTTGCAGGCAGTGTGAGTTCCGTTTCAGGCACATCAAATTTGAGTTCTGGTTCTGGGGTAAGCCTTTCCTTTCGGCCGAGCTAAACGCTTTTATCGCTTCTCTGCTAAGTAAGGCGTTTTGCCAATTTGAAAGTAGAAGCATGAATCTACTTCTTCTGCTTCTGCGGCTTCTATCTAAGGTGCATAGAGCGGTTTGGTTACTAATAGGTCTTCCTCAATCAGCATAGCATATATGCATATCAATTGGTCGTCGAAGATGAACTGAATCTTTTTGTGCAAGGGAGATGGAAGAGCACCAGCGATGTGGATCCAATCCAAGGACGTCCCAGAAAAAAACTGTAAGATGGAGCTATGTCCATTACTTGAATTGAAAAGCAAGATTGCAAGGCTATATCCTCTTTCCATTTTACTGGAATGTGGAGGATCGAGAGACCAGACCTCGTTCTTCTGGGGGAATTTTTTCATCAGTGAACGCAATGGAGCTACTAGCCATGATGTTCCCTACAATGTTGTCCAATGTCCAAGCTTTCAGCTTTCCACCGAAATGCTATGGGAAGCTTCGAACAGTCTTGTGAGTAAAGCATTCCGATGTTCCTTTGAAGGAAGGCGATTCAGTTGTTCAAGAACACGCTTTGCTTGATGAGCTTCAACACAGAATCCCTAGCTAACAAGAGCGGATAAGAGAACTGCTTCTGAAAGAAGACTTGTTCGCAGCGAATGGTTCTTTCCTACTTGACTTTTTTATGATTGATCCGAATCTCGTTCACTCTGTGAGATAATGGATCTAACCTTAGGGCTTAGTGACTCCATCTCTCTTGCCGGCTTAGACAAACTAATTGAACTCGAGTCATTCGCTTCCTTAAGCCATTTCCATACTAAAAAGAGCTAAATCAGATGGTGACTAGATTCATTCGTAGCACGGGATTCTGTAACAGCAAAAACTAAGACCCCCTACTACCGGATCAAGAGGAGATCCCGCGTTTGAATCTGAGAAGGAGAGTCGCTCCATAAAGAGACAGTCTTTTCCCACGGGCACATCTTATCTTGACTATGAAAAGCAGAGAGATAGATCACGCCTAAAAGCAGCCATTTCTATGAAATACGGGACCCCCCTTCCTTCTCCCATTCATTCTTTGCCTTCCCGGGTAAAGTCACTTCGATGAGAAATCAAAGAAGAAATGTGGCTATGAACGGATCTTAGGCTTAGGAAAAGTGTTCGCTCTGGGCCTATTAGTTGGTTTAAAACGGCCGATATGAGCTGAGATAGTCTCGGTCCTATGAATCTGACCGTACTTCCCGAGCCCGAGGGTCGAGCTGCGTTAAGCTCTTCTTCTCCGATTCTGTTAACGCCGTCAACGCGAACTGCTGACGGTTCTCTCATTTCCTTTCTTCTAGCGCTTGACTTGGGATGGCACTGTCTCGCGAAGCTGGAAATAGAGTGGCTAGGTGTTGTGTTCCCGGTCTAGGATTTCGTGGTAGCGAGAGGAGCGGAAAAAGGGCAGTCCCATGTACTATGAATCAAAGGCTTTCCGGGATGAGTTCCCCTATTGGGACAAGTAGCTTCTCCCCTGACCTTTAAACTAAGCTCGATGACACAGTGAAAGAAAAGTGCTTGAAAGGGGAAAGGAAAAGTCCTTCATTTCATAGTTCCTCCCCCGCCTATCTGGTGTCATGCCCCGCTAGGAATTGATCTTCGCCTAAGAGGTTTCCTCTCCTCTGCCGCTCTGTCTTCCTTCCCCCTACTTCTCTATCCTCTGCCTTGCTGCGCCCCCTCTTCTCTTACTCAAAGTGATTTCGTTCTTAGTGGATATAGAAGCTTCTGAAATCGGGTAGAAAAAGCTGTTAAAGAAGGGAGCTCGTTTTTAAAGAAAAACTTAACTGAAAGAGGGGACCGGCATGCTGGTAATGAGGAAAGCATACAGTCGATATGCGACATCCCATAGAAGAGAGTTAGTCAAAACCGATATGCGATCTCTATCTATATTTCAATCTAATTGAATCTTTACTTGAATAGAAGACTTTTAACAACTGATCTGCGAATTAGATATAGATTAGATCAACAGCGGATATGCGACTCTCCTTCTTTAAAGCCAATTGAGGAGACTTTGAGTCTTAGACTAAGAAAGATAAAAGGGAACTAGCTACCATGCTAAGATACCTTCAGGGATGATAAGCACTATAGCTATAAAAGAAGGAAAAAAAAGGACAGAGGGAAGAGTGTCTTTAAATCCTCCTTGCTCTTTGTCTAAGATTGGACTAAAGGTACCAAAGCAGGCATCCTTTTTTGTTCTTTTTCTTTTAGCTAAGAAGCCCGTAGGTTGTACGCCAGCCATACGTAACTTGAACTGTGATGGCCACAATGCTTAGCTATTGCCGATCCCCAAGACGCCTTTGGTTGAATGTTCACACCTGATCCACCGTCTGCACTTCCTACATTCACTCCCGGAAATTGAAACAGGAATTGTAACCTCCCGGTCTGCTCCTCAAGCCTTCGAGTGCCGATCTTCGCTTGGGCCGGCTCCGAGACTCTACCCTGGCTTTTCATTTGTTCCTCCCAGGGGCCCTTTCTCGTATCGCGCGCGCATCTTCAAGCAATCGGGGGAGGCGCCGAGTACATAGACGAGGCGGTCCCGGGAATGAAAGCCCATTCCCTCGTGCTCTGGAACTCCAACACTTCGGTTGAAGAAAAAAGGTTCAATCTTGTGAAACCGTAGCGTAGGCGAAACCTGGCAGACCGCCCAGAGTTTGACCTTCTCCGGTCCTGGAAGGAAACCCTACTTTCCTTCCTTCCCACAGCTGCCACACGTGAGACCCGGGCCAAATAGAGCTTAGACATCTGCCTGTTCCTGTGAATACAACTCTATCTAGCTGTCTACCTTAACAAAAAAATCGAAGTGAGAATCCAGCCCTATTTCTTGGACAACAGGCAGATGTCTTTCTGCTGGTTCAGGTCACCCCCATAGGCTATCGATTGGTAAAAACTTTCTAGTTGTTGAAAAAATCAAGAATTTGACGCCTTCCTTCTAAAACGTGATGGTACTTCTTTTCATTTCGATAAAAAGACCGGGCTTTGAAATCTATGATAGATAAGAGGGACGAGCAAAATGTATCTTCAGAAGAAAAAGCGTCCGTTCACGTCAAATAGAAATCTATCAGTACACTTCCAAATGAAGAAAAATGCAAAGCCTCTGTCTTTCTTCATTCAAGTAAGCTGGCCGTTCTCAGTATGGGGACCCTATGGTCATTCATTGTCGAGGAAGCGGAAAAAAAACTTTATGACTTCTGAAATCAAAACGCGAACAACATTCTTGGCAACTCCTCGGAAGACGTCGAACTACCGACTCTATAAGCCGAGGGACTGCCAGTGATTCGACGTTTGCTTTATCGCACCCCTTCTTTTTTTTTTATAACATATATTCCTTACTTCATCCAAGGATAAACCATTCTGGCCTTCTAGGGAGTAAACATTTTTTCTTATCACTTCACACTTTAAAGAGCTTGCTTTAAAGACTGAACCTGCGAAAAAGAGTTTCCTCACGAAACTAGTTACCGTAACTGCACTCCCGGTTTAGTCTTTCTGATCCCCTTCCCCGTGGGTCTTTCAAAGACCGTATTCTTCCACCGGCATCTAGGATTCGGAAGTCTAACTGACAAGCCTTAGCAGGGCAATAGATTGATGTTCAACGCAATGACTAGTGCATGAGGAATGATTGAACTTTTGCTTCCGCAATGATACGCTAAAGCCCTTAAATCAAGATAAAGATAAATCTTTTGTTAACACCCTCACTTCCGGAGTGAATGAGTGCTGCAAAGTCTCTTATCTTCCCACGGAATCGAAACCGGACCAAGCTCGCACACAAGCCTGCTACCAACAAAAAAAGGAATATGTTGAATTGGGACAGGAAACCATCATAAGCCAGCCAACAAGCCTAACCGTCCCTATGTCATCGGGGTCAGATACCCTGTAGCCTTTCTTCCCTTCACAAGCCAAGGGCAAGATGAACCTATTTCCTCCCCTCCGTCCACGAGTAGATATTTTGTATTGAATAGTGTAAAACCCAGGAGCAATAGTCAGAGATTCTATTAGTGACTAGCTTTAGTGGTCTTGTTCAACTGCTAACAAGAATAGCTTTTCTCTTTCGACTGGGAACTGCTTACCTTTGGTGCTTTATATAAATAGTAATAGATCCCGGAAAAGGGTCAAGGGATAGGCTTGATGCCAGATCCGCTTTTAGGGTTGACTCAGCATAAAAAGAAGTAATTAGTTCGACTAGCTGTTCTCTCTTTCCTGTTCTCCTCCCTCCCATTACTGGAACCGACGAAAGGGGAAAGTCTGATTACCTCTTATTCAAGTAGCAAGGCTTAGTCTTCTGTGAGTGAAAGAACCCGGCACAATCTCCTTAGCAAGGGATGAGTTGCCTTCTTCAGATTGAAATTATCTCTGGGAATCATATCCCTAAGCTCTCACTCGAAAGGGTTCAAAACGTATTCTTTCACTACAACGTATTCTCATGCAAAAACGTATTCTTTCACAACTTCTTCGTATTCGTTGCTAAGAAGATTTTTAATCAAATAAGTTGTAGGGACTCATCCAACTAAGCTTAGTCTTTACCTGGGCACCTTGCCTTCTTCCTTATACTTAGCAGTAGGAATTGGATATAGAACGGATAGGCGTTAACAGAGATGGATTGGCTTCGGTTGACCTTCTTACTATGGGAATGCTTGAAAAGTCTCTGATTCCAATAAGCTCTTGACCACTCTCAGAGGTAGCTGGGAACAAAAGGAAGAAGCGCTCAAAGCTAAGATCAGCTGCTATTGGACTTCTTTCCTTGGCGAGAAGGGATCGTCTCACACCTGGCAATCTCCTAGGAGAGTTTGCAGTGATTGGCCTTACGAGGGTTTAGAGACTAAAGACGATAGCGGCGGGATTAGGCGGCTATTAAGGAAAAGTTCCTCGCTGCGGAAGAGGTGCGCGTCTTGCCTGGATCGCTATCTTACTAGCAGTAGTGCTGTTTTCTATTGGAGCTTCCCTTATTCCTTTTAAGGAGCATAATAATTCGAATCGTTGGTATAATTCTTTGCCGAAAGAGGTCCCCCTTCTCGGAAGGCATCAAATGCTGGTGGCGGTTAGCGTTCTTTATTGGTCTTATTCGGTGCCAGTGGCCTCTTAGCTTTGTAGGCGATATCGGATGGTTGGTATCTCACCGCATAAGTGTCAGGGATGTCGTAGTTCTTTAGTGCTTTCCCGAGGATGTCTGTGCGTGCTCTCCCATCTTTAGTCTTTCTCGACGTCAACCGAGTGAAAACTCCCTTGCCTTATTGCGCTGTGCGCTCTTCGCCTTCTAGCTAGCAAGCCAAAGACAGAAAGGAAGGGCGGGATAGAGCTCAAAGACAGGCTGAGGGCAGAGAAGGACAGACGAGACAAGGAAGCCTTCCGTTGATTGTACGTTTACGCTTTGTTTAAGCAGCTTTGAATGCGCTTTATAATCCCCTTCTGTAAAGAAAGGAGAACAGAGAGGCTAAGGCTAACTAACTTACATGATTTCAACTATGCCTGAAAAGTGAACAAGAAGAGTGTTCACTGGTAGCTAATATTGAAAGAGAAGAAGCCGTTCCTTCGCTGCTTGCTTTGCGCGCTAAGAGCTTTCTTTCCTTGCCAAAGTTAGGAGCGGAAGGATGGAATAGAAAGAGAGAAGGACATTGTTCAGAGTGAAACTGAACCAAACGCCCTCTCTCTGTAGGAATCGCTATCTATGCCACAAGGCTAATCTGCGTCAAGCTGGATCTCCTAGTTCGGGTATGAATTCATTCTCATTCGAGAAGTCCCTCTTAGGTATAGAAAAGATATAGTACCAAAAAGCTAGGGGACTACCTATGAGTATACCTAATTCCTTCTGTGAAAAGCTAAAAAGTTTTGTCTGGGTTCAATTGAGAATTGCCCTAAGATTGATGGTTTGACCTCGAAGAACTTTCGCAAGTTGAAAGTGACATCTTTGTGGGTTCGGCCCTAAGGTGTGGATCATCGGGTTTTTTCTAGACTAGACCTTCGGGATTTTTTTTAGGATTCATACATGCATTGATCCAGTCGGAGAACCTGCTCCAGAGCGACTACTCAGCCTAGCGTATCCTCCTGCCCGCCCCGGGTTCTCTCTGCTCGGTTCCACAATCAATCCCAGATCCATCCATTTGAGGGAGGTCCAATTCCGCGCTCTTATAATTGCTTAGAAGGGTTCACAAACTCCTTTACATCTAGGGCTCATCGAAGCCCTATAAGTTCTGTAAATTTAGGAACAGGGCTATCAAATGGTCGACTGCGAAACCGGTTAAAAAATCGTAGACTTTAACGATGCCCTCTATCGGCGATCGTTCGACGGACTACTTTTGCGATGTCTGTCACATGAAGAAGCTCAGCAAGCCTTGCAAGAAGTACACGCTTTACTAATAAATAGGGGCATAGTATTAGTGGTTTGCTGGGTTGGTTTTGCTCTCTACCTTCTCACGGGGGGATGGAAAGAAGAGAGGTCAACTGGAGTGGAAGCCAAACGACGGGGCCGAGAATCTGTGATCGGAGTTAGACTTTCCAAGATATCCTCTCTCTCGTCGTATCACCCGCCACCGGAACATAAGCTTCAACAGGCATAATCGTAACCGGCTCTTAGTCTTTTAGAAGTGGTTTTGCCAAAAGAATAAGAATAGAGACTCAAACCTACTCAGGACCTGCACTTTCAACCCAGTTCACCGACCTCACGAGTCTGATTTGGCTCTCTATTGTCTACCAAGGAAACTCCAAACAACTCCACTGCGACTGAGCGATCTCATCGATCTGACATTCCTACTCGGTATGGAAGGACTCTTGACTGACACTGAGACTCAGTCTTCTGACTTAGATTGGCATACTGGTGTCCAACTCGTGACAAGGTCTTGGTCATATAAGATGTCTTGAGGCTTCTCTTTTCTCGTAATAAGGATGACTGCCCCGAGGTCACAAGAATCTCACTAAAAGCTCACATGCCGGAATCCCCTGTGAGGAAAGTCCTATTCGACCATTCAACTTGCTAGTTTCGGCATTGAAAGTGAACCCTTTGCCCGATAAGAGAATAGTCTTTCCTGCCATTACTCGCATTTGAAACCTATCGCCTTTGTGTAACCTTTTGCCATAACACTTTCCCAACAGTGCCATAATCGTTAAGAGGACAGGGAAGTGAATGCCTAGAGTTACGACCTACAGGAACACGAGTGAATCAATTTTGAAAGTAAGTTCACAGCGAGTTCGTAGGTGAGTGCGTTTTCGATTCTTCTTCGTCGAGCGATGAGGCTAGCCAATGGTTATATATGCGACCCCTTCTGATTTACTTTCTAACTCGTCTTTTAATGCCCTAAGCCAGGTACGAAGTCACTGTTATATAATAACCAGGCTTGCGTTCGCATTAAGACATCATATCTTAGTGTGGATTGCAGCCGAGCTCGTATATAAATAAAAAGCAAAGGTTTCTGAAGTACGCTATTGATGACATTGTCATCGGGGATAGGCACGTAGCAGAACTTTACCAGGAAGCCATGGAGGAGCGAAGATGACCATATCAAAAGAAAAGTCTCTGATCTCTGAACGGAACGTGGATGCCTAGAGGTTTCTAAGCAGTTTCTAATCAAGAAAGGTCGGGTCAACATTAGTCCTGTATCAGTCCCGATGTTTAGGGCTCTGGTACATAGTCTTTCTCTTTCTCCTGCTATCCGCAAGGACAGGGGAAGACGTTTTTTAGACCCGGACTCGGGTTGATTCGATTCCCCCGCTTCGCCCCTTCCTCCTTCTTTTTAGGTCTTGGGGGACGGCAAATATGTTTGGATCCCTTCTTCGAGACCCAGTATGCTGGAAATTAGCCTGCGTAGGATGTTTTTTCCTTATATCAACAATTTGCTTTTCTCCTTGAGACCAGAAGCGTTGGTGAAGTCGTCAAGTAGATCATTCATACGCAGACTAAACTTAAAAAGAATGATGACCTTTTGTTACCGACCTGATTCCCTTGACTGGTCTTTTAGGTCTTCTTATCCAGCAGGACACTTTCATCTTGCTTTAGAGGCCCGAATGCTTCTAATTCTTGCCTTCTAAACTTCTTTATATCGAGGGATGAGGAACTGTTTTCTCCTTCGGGTACGCCTCGGGAACTTGGTTGAATAGTACAATTAAGGAATTGAGTTCCAAAGGGGGTGAGTTAATATTAATAGCAGTTACTATGTTAGTCTTAGTTTGGGACTCCTACTTGCTTGCAACTGCTTTGCTACTCGCTCAGTCTTCAATCGATTCCTTGCGCAATTCAAACCCATCTAAAATCTTCCCCCTAAGCATGTGTAGGAAGTAAACTACCTCTTCCTGTTCGGCCAACGACTCTTTGGGTCTTAATTCTTAATGGAATCTATCCTCCGAAAAGGGCAAGGAAGAAGACAAGTGGAACGTCTATTGCTCCACTTTGTTAGTCTAGTAGCAAGCGCGGTACCCACTGAAACCTTTGTTAGGAAAACCGAGAAGGTATTCTAACTGGTGCCTCAGCGAGGTCATTTTGGACTCGTTGCAAGACTGGGCCATGGCTCTCGTCCTAAAAAAACTCTTCATCCTCTGTTGTCTTGAGAAGTGGGGCGAAAGGCTGGATTTTCCGTCCAAAATGGGAGATGAACCGCCGGGGAAATTGATCTGTCCGATCAAGCGCCGCAACTCCTTTTTGCTTCTTGAGGGAGGTGCTTCCGGCACCAGTTAGAATACCTTCTCGGCCCGGAGAACCGCTACAGCTATACATATCATATCATCAGCCTCAAACGAGTCGTTGGGAGCATTCTTCTCGCAGAAGAACGGAGATGGTAATGAACAAGCAAGATCTTCTTTGAGCAGGGTCCTGCAAGGACCGGAGAAAAACGATTCCCCAGGCGAAAAGATGTGCCTATGTCTGTACTTTGCTTAGGTCAAAGTAACTCTAATTTGCCAAGGCAGACCTTCATCATCGCTCGCACAACACAAGTCAAGCTTAGCCGCCTTCCCTTTCATTCTTCGGGTGGTCTGTGATCTTCCATGCACGGATTCAAAGCATAGAACCGAAACAGGTTACCGTCCCGTACAGGTCTTCGATCTCTGACTCTATTCCTAGAGCTTTGGATGGACAAGTTGCCAAATGCAACTAAAAGAGATCCCTCAGTTGGGGTGCACCACAAGCAAGAAGTCGAACTCCATTATCACGACAGTAACTTTAAAAGGGTTCATACTCCTGCCAACGTTGAATTGGCCAATGCAACGTATATGACTTTAAGCTCTCACCATCAATCCTGGCATAGAATATAAGTTCAATAATGGAAACTCAAATCATATGAATCAAATTGGGATTCATATCATGCTCTCAAGCCCACGGGGTCCTTGTACCCCGTTCATGTAACACATGAGATGTATAGGCATTTTGAAACCAACCGGTTGCATTCTTCCTTCAAATTCTGGAATATCTACCTTAATGTCATAATCTCGCTGGAAATCAAATCATAGTTTCTACGAGCATGACGATAGGGAGCAGCTTCCTCCCTTCCTCTCTATTTGCTGATTCTTCATCTTCAGAGGCACGATGCGGTTGATTGCGCTCTAGAGCCTCATAGAGCTCCAAACGTTTTTGAAGCTACTGCACTTGATTTCTGAATTCCTACATCTCGATGTCTCATTGATCTCTCACCGTAGCTGAGGTTTCCCAAACGGCCTTTGTACGACGAGGAGCCATTGAACCAAAGCTCTGATACCCGATTTGAAACTATTGTCCAACTTCCAAGGTTACATCTTTTCTGGGATCGGGTGGAATTCTGTGATGTGTCTCTTGAAATCTTCTTTTGCCTTGGACAGGTGGGGCTAGCATGTGCTTCCTCGGTGCGGAGAGCATCTGATTTACTCGAACGCTTCTACTTCCTTCTCGTTGCCTGCACCTACCACTCCCTTTTCCATCTCCATTATTTAGATTGGTATGACTACGGCGTGCCGGGAATTTGTTCACAGCGGAAGAAGACAAGTCTTCCTCAAATGGATCAGACACCTATGTTTAACACACCCAAATCGATCTTGATGAACTTTAAGACTTTAGCTTACTATTATCTATAAGTAGACTGGTTATTTATACTGCTTTTCCTTATCCTGCAATTGGATGCGCTATCCGGTCCAGTTCAACTGATCTACGATGGTCGGGTGCTTGCTTCGGGTCCTTTAATGTGAAATCATTCCCTTCCTCCATCTAAGGAACTAAGACTAATGCAATAAATAAGACTAAAGCCCTTATATATATTAAATTAAAAAAACGACTTTTATTTCAACACGACCGGTAACACCAAGAACATCGGATACACAAGGAACGGGTATTTCAAAGAGCGCATACGTTTCATGTGCACCGCTTACGTTCATAACTTCTTCTCATCCTTCCCTCCTTCTATATGGATATCAGGAAAGTCCGCTCTCCCTTTTCTCTCTTTATGCGTGGAGATCTTCTTCTGTTTTCCTTACATCAAGTGAAAATCGGACTTCAGTCCTTCAATCATGCAAGCACAGAATATCCAAGAATGTCGGATTTAGCGATCGTCTCAATGAGACTCGGATGCTATCGAAAATGAGGCTGGATGGAATGAAGGTTGGTAAACTCCATTTTTTATCTCACACACGTCCTAACATTTCTTATGCAGTGGGCAGTTTATACACGATCCTAAGGAGTCTCACATGGAGGTGCTTTCTCGTATTCTTCGATTCTTGAAAGTTGCTCCTGGGAAAGGTATATAATTCTATAAGAATAAGAATATGCGAGTAGAAGCTTATACTTTTGCAGATTGGGCTGACTGATGGGAGATCTACCTCTGGATACCTCAGGCTGGTGGGTGGTCATTTTGTAAATGTTCATACTAAGAAACAATCCGTTGTGGCTAGATCTAGTGCCGAGGCAGAATTTTGAGCAATGGCGAATGCTATCGGTGAATTACTTTGGCTAGGAGGCTTATTACAGGAGCGAAGGCTTCAATTTGACAATCCTTTGAGGTTCGTTCTATTGTGACAATTAAAGCAGCGATAAATATTGCTCATAATCAAGTACGGGTAGTTTTTGGCAGATGTCGCTTCCTCAGAGAGGAAATAAAGAAAGACCGATCAAATGAAGAAATTTCTTCAATCGAAGTCCCCAAATCGGCCTTTGTCTATGCCCAAATTCCTTTTAAAGAGACGAGACAGACGGAAACTATAGAATTTTTTCTTAAAATCCATCTACATCACTGGCCTCTGAGTCCATGTTGGCTCAGTGAATACCAACTCGAGAACTTCATGTCGTCATAAGCGTATAAAGATATACCCCAAAAAGGGAGGCTTTGCTTCGCTCCCGCATCATCTGTGGTTGGTTGGTGCATATGCACATTTCCCTTTGAAGGAAGGGAGATCGGCTTTCGAATATGCTTACGACGGGGTTGGATAAAACTGGCACGATTTCCATGGACAGCTACGAAGGAAAAAGGCATGCAGTCCAAAAAGACGCTCTTTCTTGCAAGTCTCACGATTTTCATTGGACAACATTAAAGGCAATGGCATTGAGGCGAAAAACACGGGCTTTCCATTAGGAGATGGGACAGGAACCTTAACCATCGACTTATGTCCCAAAAGGGATCATTTCAAGACATCCTAGCCCTCGAGGAGTCATGGCACACAGCAGGTACAAATCTTCCTTGGCTGATATTGGTTTTTAAGTGTGTCAATCGGGCACACATAGTTCCGCTCCGATCCATTGGTCGACAAATGCGAAATCAATGCATTCTTTGACATGTGTGGAAGCTGAGGAATTTGTTCTACCGTTGGCTCGTAACCAGGGTGACGAAGAGCTATAAATCTTCCTCGAAAAAGAAGGTTTGATCCTGGCTCAGGAGTGGGGTATAGTTCCCCAAGAGGAATGGCAATGCCGTGAGTAAAGCGATTTCATTTGTTCCACATCTTGATCTCTCTTTCCGGCGGATCTAATTCGTCGAATTCTCCTCGAATGCCGCTGTCTTTCTTGCTGTTACTACACCCCGATCTTCCTGCGCTGGTTCTTTTTCTGGAAAAATTAGATGGAAACCAACTAGAGTACGTCCTTCCTGCATTTAATCGCTAGGTAGGGGTTTAGTTTAGAGATAGCCCCTCAGATGGTTGAAAAAGGGGTTCTTGCTACCTAAATATGGCTGGCTGTCTAACTCTTTTGAGCTCTGGACAAAAGATGGGAACCAGGGAGTCAGACCAAAAAGAATGAGTTCTTTGATCCGTCCGGAAATCCCTCATTGATATCTATCAAGAGAACACAGCTATTTAAGCTATTGAATCAACTGTGGGACTTGAGCTAGTTGGCATCTCTTAACTTTGTTCATCTTCCTCTAGAGCATCCGATTACTGATTCTTAAACTGACACAAAGGAGATAGAAGAGAAAAAGACAAAACCGGAGATGAACAAAGCGGAAGGAAGCTTGATTTCACTATTCCCGTGCTTTTTTGTGTGTTAGCCAGGTGAAAGGCTCACTCGGCCGGCAAATATGCACTTTCTATCCAAGGGAGGAGGCTCTCTCAAACTCCATGTTCTCAGCTGGCCCGCCCTAGCTGTCTCGTAACCCCCCTCATCTGGTCCAAGAACCCGGCCTTCTCCTCATCGAACGATTGCTTCTAGCGCTGGTTGAGCTCACTTCCCCTTTCCTTGGATTGGGACGCATACATCGAGAATATACAGAAAAGAAAAGATTTGTTTCATTCCCCGCCGGCTTCATCGGCAAGACAAGACGCACCCGTGGTGGCTGAAGATCCACTCCTGCAGACCAACATGCGGAGGGCATTGCCAAACACGCCATCGCGAGCGGCCCTATGTTGAGTAAGGGGGCAGTACCCCGAACGAAGCAAGAGCAACTGGGGGCATAAGCCCAACCCTCCTTGCAACAATGAATCAGTTGGTCAATAAAGAAGTAATTGAGGCCAAGGAAAAGGAGGAGGATAACCGCATGATCACCAAACCAACTCCGGCTTGGATAGATTCCGTGCCGTATACGCCAGGGTTCTCTCAGCCAGACTTCAAAATGTTCGACGGAAGGGGAGACCCGCACCAGCATCTAGCGCATTTCCTGGTAAGATGTGGGCCGGTAGCGCAGAATGGGATACTGTCTGTGCTTTAGGCTCTTCCTACAATCATTGGAGGGGCCGGCCTAACCATGGTACGCCCACCTCTCTGAAGAGTCGATCCCGACTTGGGAAGCAAGGGTCTCGGAGTTCAGGAAGCAGTTCAACAACACACAAAGAAGGGTTGGAGTGCCCGAACTACTCAAGATCAAGCAAAGGGATAATGAACCTGTCACGGAGTTCATTGCAAGGTGGCGAGCCCTTACTTTTGCCTGTCCCCAGAAGTTGACTCAGGAAGAGCTCCTCAAGATGTGCATGAACAACTTCAGGCACGACTTGTCGTCGATACTCCTGCCCAAAACCTTGTTGGAAGGGGGATTCGACGACAAGTGCACTAAAGCTCACGATGTGGAAGCACATCTTAGCAAACGGAGGCGTCCTACGAAGTACTTGAAATTCGTTCCGTTACCTTATTAACAAAGTAGACGAATCACTCTCTTTCTCTATTATACAAATGGACTTCTTTTTCACAGCCTATATGCGTATGCGTAAAACGAGAGTCCTTACTTTTCTTTCTCTTGCCCTGACATAATTCGGGGCTATCGGTTCCGTTCTGTTCTCTCTCTCTCTCTACCTCTTCTTTTTGACCTAACTAACTTCAAAATCTTTTATGCCCGGCCATATAGCATACATCAAGAAGCCCTCCCTTTGAAGTGCATTTATCAGATCCCCGAGTCAGACGAAAGAGGGTTAAAGGGCCACTACTTCTTCATTCATGGCCTATTTTTTTGTTTGATTGATCTCCCTTTCGTATTCATTCATTCGACCTGAGGCAAAAGAGAAGTCATAGAAAGAAAGGTTCTTTCATGCAATGGATAACGGGCCGGCCTCCTATGGATTCCTCCAACTCAATGAATGAGGGGAGGAGTATGAGGAAGGCCGGCTTTCTATATGAAGATTCAAACAAAAAGGAAAAAGGTCAAACCATATCTTACTGAAGAATCTGACTGAATGAGGAAGAGCTCTTTATGTGGTCTCACTTTACCACCATCTGAAATGCGCGAAACTTCGATTGGTGGAAGCCAGTCCATGAAGATTCTCCCTTTTCTTACGTGCAATTCCCCTCTTTCGGTAAGCATCCAGTATCTCATCAGATGAACATTTCTCTAAGCTTATCCTGTAGCTTATACGTCGTTTGAAAGCTGCTTCAAGGATCCAACGAATAGCTAAGGTTTGTTGACGATCCTTGTCTACAATCCCAGGGACATCAACAATAGTACCTGCAACTCCTACTTTTTCCACTTCGCATATGGGCTTTATATTCGCTACGGCGTCAACCATAAGTTTGATTACATCGCCTTCAGTTCGAGCTGGGTGATGAAAAGTTTGATAAACAATAGCACGAACTCTCGTTCTTTTACCTTCTTTCATCCGAAAGTTGACCAACTTCTTGATCAATTGTTTTTGCTCACCATCCAAGCCCCCCATATAGCTGAGAATTTCCGAGCAATTGGAAGCCGCTTTCGATGACGAGGCCGATAAATTGATATTACGCAATCCTGACTGTCCATCTTTTTCAGCCAACTCCCCTGTTTCCATCTTTCCTTTCCGAGTTCATAGCTTCTTGAACTTTTTTAGGGTCTCGCTCCCTGAGTTCAAGAGTCTACACTCTCGCGTCATAGGGCTCCGTCCCGGAATCAGGACCGCCCTTCCTTTGACCAAGGGGTCCTCGAACCAACCTGCCCTCCCTCTCCCCTTCCCGGTTTCCGCTCTGCTGTGAAAGTGAGCGTCTTGCTTTCAGCTTGTCTTTCTTAGCCGCTCTTCCAGTCAGAATAGTTGCTAACAAGCGAGCACTCCAAACAAGCTAATTGAATAAAGTGCCCTTTCAAAAAAGAAAGCCTGATTCGCAGTCCACTTTGATCTTTTTAATGAAGGTATCTTCCGAGGAAAAGCACTTTCGCTCTGCTCTCTGGGCTTAAGGACAGGGACCGACTAAAAGAAAAGCTTGGATAAGTAAAGGTGAGAGTCTTATTATTTCCACTTTAGTCGATCAACTCTTGAGAAAAGAGCGCCCCTACTGTCGATCTCTTATTCTAGTGTCTCCCCTGCCACTGTCGACTTCTTTCTGTCTCTCGTACTAGAGTGCTATCTTCTTATCTCTTAGTTCTGGATGCCCCTCCCCTTCCCTTTGTGTCTCTCCCTAAGATGGGAGGTGTGAAGTTCTCTTGCAGCTTCTTAGCTACTATGAAAGTCCGTCCTAATAGTCGCCAAGCCAACCAGCGAAAAAAAATCATCATCATCGCTTAGATAAGGAAGGAATGGGAACACACTACACTTTAGTCAACTATACGTACGTATAACTTTCATCACTTGAGCTGCGCTGCTTTTCAAGTTGGAGATGGATAGCTGTCAAAGTCAGTCAGTCAAAAGAAAAGAAGAATAAGGGTACTAGACACTAGACATGAGTCAACCTTACTGCTCCCCTACGGATATTGCCCTATAAAAGGTCAAACCAGCAGTACATTACATCTGAGTTAGAAGCCCGTCCTTCTATTCTATCGGTTAAGATATGAATGAGACTACCTTTTCGGGGTAAAGAGAAAAAGATAAATTCGATTGATTTCCCGGGCTTAACTTAAGTTATGGGTGAAGACATTCTCTTTCAGGTTATACTCTGTGTGGGAACTGTAGAAATGATCTGCCTTGGTACAGAGAAAGGAACTCACTTTCTATGCGGGCGGGTTGGTTAAGAAATGAGATGCCCCGTACTGAGCTGTGGTTCTAGCGATTAGTTGGATTCCTCACTAAAAGAAAAGATTGATGATTTTACTTTGCTGCTTTGATAGCAAGCGCTTTTCATTCAGCTAATGATTCCCGGTTCCTCTTCGCTTTATGCTATGCTCAACAAGTGAAAAGTCAGCGGTAAAAATGCTACTATTGAATCGGATGATGTGGTACTTGATGTAGCTGAAGAGCCCGCTTTATCCTTATCAATCGACAGGAGAATAGGTTCTTTCTTTTATTTCGCTTTCCCTAGAGTTCGTAAATACTGGCACGAATGCCCGAAGATGGAATAATTGGCTTTGCCAACATTTAGTTCACGAAGTTCCGGTACAAACGAAGGTGATTTGCGAACGTTCTCTCCATTCATTGAGAAAGGGTTTACGGGCCAACATTGGCATCAATACTTGGGTTTTCGACCAAGTTTGTTATGAGGAACCCGAGCTCAAAAGCTTCTCCATGAGGGACTTCCCTTTCTTTAGGAGACTTCCAAGGTGGAAGTAACTGGTTCCTTTCCTTTTCAAGAGGAAGTCGCCTAGAAAAAAAACTGTTATTACGCCCGTGGGACACCTCACTCCTCTTTAGAGGAGGATTCAAACTCGCCAAGGAAGGCTTTTATACTAAGGGATTTCACTCACTATTCACATTCAAAAGAGCCGGGGAATAATTTCCCCTGAGCTTTTGAGTAATATAATAATACAGCGCAATCGCAGTGAGCAAAGAAGCAGCTTCCGGGTCTTTCTTTCCTTTCTTGAGTTTTCCCGGAGAAGACAGCTTCCCTCGAAGTTCCCCCGCTCTCGAATAATAATAAGTAGTCGGCCTTAAGCCTAGCCTCAATAAGAGTGTTTTACAGGATCGTGTTAAAGAAGGTCGAATAGCTCGGCTTCAAAGCTTGGAGGCCTTGCCCGCTCTCCGTTCTAAAATAGAGAAAGGGAATAGTGGGGCCAGGGAAGAATTATAACCAGGGGAGTTGACTTGAGTTTGTATACGACATTCTTTATTTTGTAGCTTAGAAGGCTGTACCCATCCGTGTTCTATCTATCAGATAAGAAGAATTATAGCAGGAAGACAGCACCAACCGATCTGGACTTTCTTTAAGGGGGAAACTTAGAAGCTCGACTTGAAGGCCTTCCTCAGAACTAACTATCAGGGGAGCCCATACCTAAGAGAGTCAGCCTGTCAGAGTTTCACTGGCAAATGAGTCTTTCTATCTATTGTATTAATACCGCTGTCGCTAAATCTTTCCGTTGAAGAATCGGATGAAAGACTGCCAGAGGAAGGCTAAACTCTCGGAGCCTAGTATTAGCACTTCACTTACGGTTCTTCGATCTGAGGTCAGAGGAAAGTAGAACTATTAATCAGAGCCAGCATTTGCTGGTTGGTGGCTTCTTTAAAACGAGCATTCATAAAGTGGTCCCAGCGGTCTAATGGGTATAATGTCTTCGACGTACAGATCTGATTTAGTTAAATCCCTTTGCCAGGTCTTAAATGAATTCTATTTCG
Organism: Sechiopsis laciniata; assembly: GCA_037833695.1. Taxonomy (NCBI): domain Eukaryota; kingdom Viridiplantae; phylum Streptophyta; class Magnoliopsida; order Cucurbitales; family Cucurbitaceae; genus Sechiopsis; species Sechiopsis laciniata. The sequence goes on from JBBMKA010000027.1 coordinate 46,097, forward strand.
GATCCCGGTGTCAGGTGGGATATAAAATCTTGGCACGGGAACAGAGAACTGGGGTAGTCAAAGTCGGATGGTGTCATTCCGCCTTCTCTTGTCACTGATGGATCGAATCCAAATGATGGAGAGTTCGCCTCTGCACCCACTGCTTGTTCGGATGCTTCTCCCACTGGAAAGGAGGAATGAACTGAGACTAGACTCGGAGTGGACCCATTCGGTGGGTCTAGGCAGCGACTTGGTTCCGTTAATGGTTGAAATGGATGATTTTGGAAGCACCCTTTCCTCTTTTTATACACGGCGTGGGAGCTTTCCCATTAGAGATCGTACCCGCGATCGAAGGAATGCCTTCCACCTCTTGAGCTTTCATTCGTGGGTTTAGAGATCGCTAGGGCCCAGCCCACCACCTACTTTATTCCTTTCTCCGCTTCTCAATGGCTCTATCAGAGGTACATAGTGACTCGACCAACCTCTACTTAAGAAAGTATAGTTTACTGGATACTAATGAAAAGCAATTTCTTTCCCTCATGGTCTCCCCAGAGCTAGGGGACATCTATTTCTCGTTCACAATTAAGACCAGGTGCTCATACCCAACAACGGAAAGAAATCAGACTTCGAAACTAAGACAAAAACGCTTTTAAGCATCATTCAGATCGAGAAAGTCCGGTCCGATCGAAGAATCTAAGGGAAAAGGATTTCGCCCTAAAGCGGGCTGATTCTTGTTTCGGGGCACTCAAAGTAGTTCTTAGGATAGGCTGCGATTTGACACCCGGAGGGAAGGTGGGATCACCACTGTTCGCCCTACTTAAGTAGTAAAACGACTCTATAAGTAAATAAGTGAACGAAATACTATTAAAGGGTACGTGGTCGCGACTAGAAAAGAGTACGCTTTGCTGTTGGGCTGCTCGCCGGGTTCGCCTTTCGTCTTTAAGTAGCGCCTTTTGAAGTGAAAGCTTATGTTCAATTTAGTACAATACAAACAAAAACTACACCAAAGTGGAAGTGGAAGGGCCACTATAGAAGGTAGAAGTAGCCTATAGTAGTAGGCCTAACCAAAGCGTCACGACATGTTGTTGATATTGATTGAGTTAGAGGGACGAGGGTTTACTTCATCCATCCATATGGAACGCGGTTCTTCTATGTTAAGGAGGATTCTAATCATTCTCAGAAGGGGGGATTACTTATTAAATTAAAGGGGGAGGTCCTTTATTAATCTTTGCGAATCTGGCATCACTAGGTGAATCCTCCTCGTCGACAGCCAGCAGTTGCCGGACTAGCTTTCCTTGCCTTACTCCTCTTTTAATTAAATATCTTTCTCGCCCTTATTCCTGTTTGGTATATTGTTAAACTTTTTCCCTCTCTTGGGGCATTCAAAAAAATGAAAGTGAATCCGGGTCCGGTAATGCAGTAAACCTTGGAATTAAATAATGCATTCCATTCGCCCGGCGTGTCCTTAAGATCTTAAGATTATAAAGGTTTTTTCTTACCCTGGCTTGGCTGTTCTTCCCGCTGTAGGTCGAGCGGAAAAAGTTCCTAGACATGGCTTCTTTCCCTCCCTATTGGGAAAGCTCGATATCTAGTCAATTCAATCATGCATGCGTTCGGAAGCTATTACACTCACCAACCATAGGAGGCGGCTCCATAGCACGAGAAATTCAGCCGTGAATGACTGTAACCTTCGCGGTATATTTGAAATCTTTGTTTAGTAGCGCGCTCTTGCTTCATTCCACGAAAGGATTCAGAGTGATCGACCAGTCATCTTTTTAGCTGGGAGTTGATATATTTTAAAATGACTTTCGCCCTCCACCCTATAACTCTATGCTTAAGTTATGAAGAAAGAATATAGAATCTTATTAGATCGTATGGAACTTATCTTTATATGCTATGGAAGGAACTATTCCCTTGCCTATCTTGCTTCAAAAACGATGCTTCCTTGGCCGTGCGCGCCAAAGACCATGACCTCTTCTGACCCCACCCTCTGTCCATGGAGTGGAATCTTCTCTTCGCGCTGTTCCTTCGAGCTGTGCTTTCTTTTTCTTGTTCGCTTCGGTGCTATATTGGTTATGCCCTTATATAGCCCTGTGCGTTAGCACAGTGTTTCTTTCTACTACGTCATATTTTCAATCAAAATAAAAAACGTCCTTCCCAGGATCAAGAGCCTCTGTTTAATCTGTGTCGATTTATTCTCCATTAGCAGATGAAGCATATGCTTCTGGTTATAAACCTTATGAACCTAGCTTCACCTAATTCTTATGCGTATGCGTTTGCTCTAGCTATGTATCACTTATCCTTTTCTTCTAGACGACCTGTATAGGCGGATTCCAAGTCAATCCTTTTGTTCGCTGCTTCATTGCTAGCTGAAAGGCTATCTATTGCTTCTTTTGAAGCGGACGATTCCGCCTCATCGGTGTCAGCCTCTGTTGTCGAATCGGTTCTAGAAAAACCCCCTCCTTCCCCGGAACAGCAACTCAAAGAGTGAACTTCCCGAGCTCACTGCCTCACACCACTGGCATTGAAGAATGGCCTTAAGTCTTAGCTTAGGTCAATCAGTTCCTTGGAAGGAATTTCCCGGGATCAGTACTCCTTTAATAAAGCGTCGAAGGGGCTAATTTGGTGAATCAGAAGCAGTAGCAATAGGACCAAGCATTGAGAAGGGGAGACTAGTAGGAATCCTTCTCAATTCAATAGAGTCTGGAGCTTTGCTTTATACTGATTCACGAGGATTGATAAAGGGCCCAGATAAGAAAGAAGAAAGGTGAGTTTAGACTTTATCTCACAGAATCTGGACTTTTTCTAAGAATCTTTAGTTGGCCTTTGACGAGAGAAGAATTCTTTTATTGATTCATTAGTCAGGGTCTTAACACAACTTCTCACCCAATTCCATTAAAAAAGAAAAGAAAGATTTCATTTCATTGCTGCTTATCAAATTATTTCTGCTTTCTTAAAGTAAAGAAGGCGGGGAGCACCTTCCTCATGCATCTCAGCTCATGGATTGATGCTCGTTCCATTCTCTATATTCTCTTTTGACTTTGACAGGCTTCGCCTGGCCCTGCTATCATGTCAGCATATTGCTTGTAAGATCCTTTCGCGCATTCAGTTAATGCTTTCTCGCCTCTGAAGCTGCCGGCATCAAACATAAAAGAAGACAGATAGAATTATAAGGGAAGGCATTAAGAATAATCTTAGCTGCATTAGTTCGAGTTGAGCACATGATCCTTACTAAGTTCAGGTTCGCTGAAAACCAAGGGATTGGGGGTATGAAGGAAGGAGGATATCCCTTCCGATTGAGGGCGGAGGCCTTAATTCACTATATAGGTCGAAGGGGATCAAACCCATTTTATTTTACTAAGAGAGGGGTTGAGCGCTTGTATGACTTGATGAGCTCCATCTTATCTGAATCAAAGAATTGAGATGGGCCTTTGTAGATTGAGATCTGTGAGTTTAACTTAAATACATGGTAATGAGATCATAAGCCGAGATCATCAAGAGACCTCACCACAAACTAATTCACAAAAGGGGAACCTGGATTAAGACAACGATTTACCTATCCGTGGAGAATATAAGAAAGGGGAACTCGCTCAGTAGCTCTTGCCCTTGATTCAAGTATCAGACCACATGACCGCTGAAAAGAAGATAAATAACATTCTATACTATGTAATGCAGCTCGGGATGAGAAGGCTTCTCCTCGCAATACAGTCCAATCTCTCTACGATGCCAGTCCTTGACCCCTTTTTCCTACGAGAGGCCGCAACAAGCCTCTTTAGCCTTCTGAAGGATTGAAGTCAACCTCTTGCCCTTCGTCTCTTCTTTTAGGCGGGCAGTGAAAACTCTATTCTTTCATGCCTGAGCCTTGGATCGACGAACTAGCGAATTCAATCATTCATTCATTTGTTTACCCTCTCCCTCTGATTCAATAGCATCTCCTTCAAAAAATCCTGGGGTTAGCATCGCAAGGATTAAGCAAGGGCACCCTCTTGTGCTCCACCGAAGGGAAATGGGCGTGGATTGGGTTGGACTTCATTGGTTAAAAGAGACTGGGTACCCATTAAATGAAGAAGCAACTGGCCCTTGGGTCTTACCTTCCTAGACCACTGCTAAAGCTCAATAAGGAAGCCGATCGATGGATCCATTCTGCAGTAGTAGGGATCAACCAAGATGAGCCAAGAAGTCCATGTCTTGCTCTCTATCTCTGGTCTTGCCTTTCTACGCGATTTGTGTTAATTTGATGATTTAGTGCGTGCCTTAATCTTGGAATCTCAACTCACCAAAAGAGAGAACTAATGGTCTTCCAGCCTTCATCTGTCAAAGTGCTAAGAAAGAGAATCGGGATAAGACCCACGAAGGAAGTCTCGCCATAGAGTCTAGGTCGAGTGCCTTAAAAAAGGGAGTCCATTAAATCAAGAGTAGAGCCAATTAGCGGTGGATTTGGAGTTCCCCTCCTTCTCTGATATCCGCTTGTGCGTGCCCTTTGGGCTCCTTTTTACGTACGGCGCTTCTTTACGATCTCAGCATCCTTCTTAAACACCCTCTACCTGAGACAACAGGCTAGCTCATTGAAGTAGCTAGGCACCATTGATAGGAAGTCAATCTCACTGCCCGGCCAAGCCCTTCCATTGTGAAGCAAGTCAGCGTCTATTGTTTCTTGGTCCCTTCCTCTGCCCGGATGTTCGATCGAAGGATCTATGAAAAGAACAGAACACTACGAATTCCTAACCCATTAATCTTAATAAAATAGAGATAAGGATTCTAATAGTAGACACGCTACGATCTTTAGTATTCCAGTTTTCCCAAAGAGCGGGGAAAGCTAGAAGGAAGGGAATGAGCTAGAAGATGCCTGATGTTTGCAAGGCAATTCAATTCTGACTGTCCTAAAAAGGTACGGAAAGGAGGGAACTGATTCCCCTATCTTCCAGGGTTAATGGGCGAGTCAGGGGAGGTTGAATCCGCTTTTAGCCTTCATGGCTTTCGATCGTGTGCGGGTGTATTTCGTCCTGGTGCCTTTCTTGGTCAGTATGCCTAGTCCGTTGCTATAAAATCCGGTACTATTGAATCTAGCTAGGGCTATTTGAACTAAGCCGAAGCTTCATCTGAGGGGATTTTAGGAAGGAACTGACATGACATAAACTGACACTATTCAATGTACGAAAGAGGAAGAAAAAGTTCGGCTGTTTAAAGGCTTCGAGTCTCGAGAACCCATAGACCAATTGCCTTTCGTCACTGGATTTCCTGCGTCGACTGCTTTACGGATAAGGAATTACCGGTCTTGTGGAATAACAGCTCTTTCTGAATGCGTAACCGCTCTTTGATAGAGGAACTTCTTGCTCTAAGACTGATACTAGGATAAGAAGTGACATCGTGCCCTATGCTACAGTTGGAGAAGAAGCTTCTACTGCTCTCGAATCTAGCTATTTCTTACCGGAATGGATGTCCGAGGAAGGAACAGCAGGCAATGAATAGAAGGAATATGCCCAGTTAAGAGGAGAGATAGCATAGAATCAACTACTGGTGTCGGGTGCAGATGAATAAAGAAACGAATTCCGGATCCTCCTTAATAAGAACTGCATTTCTACCGAACTCTTTTGATGCTTTCGGCCCGTTTGAAAGAGGGAGAAGACAAGATATCGATAGTTGAGGCAGCAGACGATTTCTAACTACGAGTCTGTTTGAAAGCTAACTTCATGCCCAAGCGCTGGTACAGTAGCAGCTCTTACTCTTGCAGTTGCCCTTTCCTCTACTATTAGATTAGATGTCACTTCCTTGTCCTCTTATGATTCAACCTCCTATTACTCGTACAACAACTATGGCAGACAAGAGCGCTGCTTATTCCCCTTCATGTTTAGATGTTTCCTGTACTGCTCGATGCTTTGAATAGGACCCACGGGGCGGTAACTAGTCTTTACCGATGAGATCCTTTTGTCAGACCGCGCCCTTCACCCCACCAGAAAGTGGGTAGTGCCTTTCCCACTCGGTCTTGATATGCGAATCTGAAATCTGAACGAAGGACTGACTCGAACAGATCACAGGCCCCTGAGCTCCAAAGGAATCAGACCTTGACTTGAATAGTGAAGAAGTATAGCACAATGACTGACTGCACTAGTGAAGTATAGAGCAGTCTAGCACAATATAAAGCCGTATAGCGCACTGACTAACTACACTACTAGTTACCCATTATTCACCCAGAAGGAAGAGGGGAAGGAGGGCGGTCCGATCAATTTCTATCAGATTGAGAACATACCACGTCTGTGCCGAATCCTGTGTTTTAAGAGGAGTAGCCAATTGGCTTTTCCGAAGGTTAACTTCCTTGGATTGAAAACCAAACCTTGGTCTCGTCCATGACCATTAGTAGCGATAGAACGAATCCCGGTTCGGAACCAAATCATACAATCACAACGGAATCAGAGGATTATCCTTTTCCTATTGATTTTGAACCAACCTCACCTCGCATAGATCACGCCGACCCACCCCCTGTGTGTGGGTGTGTAGTCCAGGCTAATTCAAAACGAAAAGGTTTGTATAAGGGTATAGAGGTCAAACCTTCAAGGAGAATCAGCAAAGGATGGTGGTCCGAGTGTGTTCTGGGATGGTGTAAAACCAGAGCTTAAGGAAATTGTGTTCTCCATTCAACATTTGCCAAGGCCCTATCAATGTACTCAAGATACGGCTTCCTATACAATGGCCTGTTAACTCTCTGCAATCGAGGGCCATACATCTGTTCGATTAAGTTGGCCAAAGACTCCTGGTTAACAGGGATTGTAGGCTGAGGTACTTGGCCCATCACAGGGTTCTTAGGAATCCAATTTTGACCATAATTCTTAAAAAAGTTTTTGTCCCTGGAAAAGAGCTTGGGGTTGCTGATTCCCAAAGACAGGCTGCTGTGGTATGTTCTGATATGGTTATGTATTCGGTTGTGGAAAACTCCCTACAATATTTGGTTGCCCTCCTAAGTTAGGTTGATTCTGACCAGGGTTATAACCATATGGGTTTTCTACATTGGCTTGGTTATTACCATAAGGCCATCCAGTGTTCCGTGTTTGATTTGCCATGAATGGCTGATTAAAACCATAGTTGGCAGCCTGAGGAGTTTTGCGTCCATACCAGCTTATCTGCCTTCTTTGTCTTCGGTAAGCGAATAGCTTTAAGACTCTCCGCAGCCTGCGCACCCCAGTTGGGATCCTAAAGGTTTATGGACGCACCATTCCCTACTCGCCAGAAAACATTGTTCGAGACGAAACTCCATTCCCAACTAACCGCCTTCCACACAGCAGAAGTTTGCGATCTTTGTTTGGGAATTAAGCCCTACATACTGATACAATACTTCCACGTGAAAATTCTGCTTCAAAGACCATCATTATCAACTGCCAAATCCCAGCTCATGTTTCCCAAAAGCGCCTGGTTTGCCATGGAAACTCTCCTTATACCGAGACCACCCTGTCGAAAGGCTTTTTCACAGTTTCCCAATTAACCCAGTGAAAGCCTTCCAATCCTCCATAGACCAAAAAAAGAAAAAGTCTATATACTATTATTCAAGCTCTTCAACAGAATCCTTAGGCAGGTCCTCTAATGAATCATACAGAGGTTCCATCGATCGAGGATAAATCGGGGTCATTTACACTAAATACATCAAAACATTTATTTTTACATGTGAAGTACAGGATGGCCAAAAAATTCCTTTGGTAATGAAATATTCTACATTCTGAATGATTTTCGTTGCTTATCCCAGATGGCGATTGCATGCCCCTGTCAAGATCATGAATCTTAGGGGCGGAAGGGGTCAACCTAGTACAGGCATCAAGACGCTGCAATTGCTAAACGTAGCCTGTTCTATAATCATTTCGCATAACGATTAAGAAATAAATAAGGATTAGGAATAAAAGAGGTTCCCTCATCCATTAGTCTATATGATCCGATCCCTTCTGTTACCTACTTTTACTCATATCTTCGTTCAATAGCTTACCAAGGCGATGATCAGTAGAAGGATTTAAAGGCCAGGTTGACTCCGTACCGGCTGAGGGCATTAGCCTCGACTGATAGGGATAGGGACAGCTCAATCCGAACTAATCTATCCGAGGCCATCAATGTCTCTCTTGTCTCGGATTCAGTCTGATTCCCGGCTTCTAGGATTTCCACCCGAGAGATGCGATAAGCCAAGCGCCTGCAGTTGGGGGGCATGGAATTGACCCATTGATGGGAACAAGGGAAGAAGGAATAGGTGAGCTTGCAGAAATCGAGGCGCCAGGATCAGACGAGAGAGATAGATATGAGATTAGCTCCCATTGGGGACGGGACCAGCAGGAGATAGCTTTGATCGAGGAGTTGGGCTTTTCTTCGCCGATGAATCGATTATATTATGTACCGATTAACTCGTTGGTTCAGAAGACGGATTGGACTTCGTTCCTGGTTCATCGCCCGTCACCATCAGGAGATATATTTGGAGACGGATCAGATTGGTTCCCCGGAGAGGAAAGTACTGGCGGAGAAGGAGGACTCAGTGAATCGGTGGATCACACACTTGTTGGAGACAGGGGCAGGGACAGGGACAGGTCTGACTATTTAGAAAGTATACAAGTGTTGAAAGAGTGAAGTCTGGGGACAAGGGTAAACGTGAGGAATGGGATCTCCACGCCCTACTAAATAAGTTCGCAAGCAAGGGACATGCCGAAGACCTACCTTTCCAACTAAGTCCAACGCGAGGACCCTTTCTTTAATTGACGATGCCGTCCGTCGTCAGCAAGCGATGGCTGACAAGGCCCTTTTCCCTAAATATCTTGGGAAGGGAAGAGGACTGGTTTGAAACTCGTTCGGTAAGATTCTCCCGAAGGTAGGCATTTACCCAAGGCACTGATATTCTGAGTCTCTCAATTATACGTGTTTTAGGGAGTTGAACGTCTTATTCTTATGAGTGGCCTATGTGGATATAAGCCAGGAGCAAGGATTCTGGAAAGTGAAATTCTATATTGCAAGTGCAAGTCGACGTTCCTGATATGAAAGTGAAAGTGGAGTGAAAGCCGGCCCTAAGCAGGATCCAAAGACGTTCAAATCCAGTTGGGATATAAAAGTGCAGTTCAATCGTCGAAAGTGATATCTCTTTGATTTGAGTCCGGTCTTCTTTTCTCTTTTGAGTCAGGTTTTTAAGACAGGACAGGAAATCGGGTTTTCTGAATATCTCTCAGCCGACCTATGTTGTAAAGGTTGTTGGTTCGAGATCGAAACTGGACCTGAGAGAGACTAGACTGATAGTCAGAGTGGGTGCGCCTTCAGTTGAGGAGAGATGTTCACAAGCAGTGGTTATGAGCTCTCTTGTTCCGGCTCAGAAGAGGTAATTCCTTCAGTTGCACTAGTGGATTGAATAACCTTTTTTTAGTGCCAACAAAGTGCATGTGTTGTTGGTTAATAAAAACACGAATTTCGATAGGCTGGAGGACTGATACTATAAGACAAAGAAAGGCCTTAAAAAAAAGAGAAATGAAAGGCATTTTTCCACAACTCCAAGGAATCTCTTTCTTGGCATTTTTATTTGAGAGAGAGCTATGCTTAGGTCAGTTCCTTCAGTAAACTTCTTTTGTAAGTTAGAAGTGAACTTTAGGTAAGTAAGTAGTCCCGTATGAAATTCATAAAAGATTCATATCTGACACTTGAGGAGGTCAATCTTAAGTGTTGGAAGCTACTGCTAAGGTACTCCCCCTCATCTATAAAGGATAGGCAATTGAGAGAGAATAGGGCGATAGCGATAGACACAGGAACTGAAATAGACTAAAAGATGACTTCCGTAGAGGAGAGGGGAAACCTGCTTAGATAGGGCGATAGCCCGTAATAAATAAACTTGCTTCATTGAAACCCATATTATGACTAGCATTTGCTGCTGCAGAATAAACCAACTTAAAAATGGGATAACACGCTCGATAAGGCATAAGTTCGAGTATCATAAGTGTTTCCTCGTAGGAACGTCCACGAATCTGATCAATTACCCTTCGTGCTTTGTGAGCAGACATAGATATATGTTGACCTAAAGCATATACTTCTCCTGGGTTCTTATTTCTCTTCTTTGTCATAAGGTTCACCTCTTACTAATGATCACTAATCATCTATTTAATAACTTATTTATTTAATAACTTATTCATGTTGTTAACGACGAGATCTATTATCATTTTTCGCATGTCCACGGAAATTTATAGTAGGTGAAAATTCTCCCAATTTATGGCCTACCATACGATCTGTTATATAAATAGGCAAATGCTCCCTTCCATTATGGATAGCAATAGTATGGCCGATCATTGTAGGTATAATGGTAGATGCCCGAGACCAAGTTCTTATTATTTCTTTTTCCGCCTTTGTGTTAAGCTTCTCAATTTTTCTTAATAAATGATTCGCTACAAAAGGATTTTTTTTTAGTGAACGTGTCACGATTAATTACTCCTATTTTTTTTGTAAAG
>JBBMKA010000029.1:0-26106 GCA_037833695.1 Sechiopsis laciniata
GAAGATTATGAAGAAGGAAGTTTAGGAGGGGAAGAGAAAAGGTTTTGGGGAGAATGATTTTTTTTTCTAAGTTTTGAAGAAAATAGAGGTTTGAGGACAAACTGTCGCTCTTTTTTTTTCTAGAAGAAGAAGAAGATGATGAAGTAGGAAAAAGTTTTTAGAAAAAGAGGAAGAAGATGATGGAAAAAAAATTTAGGAAAAGATGAAGAAGGTGATGAAGAAAAAGAAATTTTTAGGAAAAGAGGAAGAAGGTGATGAAAAAAAAAAGATAGTGGAAGAGGAGAAGAAAAAAAGTCTACCATGGATCGAAAGGAAAAATTTGAGGCTCTGATACCATATTGAAAGATGAAATTCAAATTCTCTAAATTCTTCATTTAATAATAAACCCAATAACGGGTATAAATAGAATACAAGAGATGACCTAATTATAAAAGGAAAATATAATATCTATATATAAAAGACAAAGATGACCTAATTATAACAAGGAAAAGATTCTACCTAGTTATAAAAGGAAAAGATAGAAAATAATATTTAATCTAATTCTAAAAGGAATAAATAATTATAAAAGATGAAAATACAACTATACTAAAAATAACGTAAACCAACACTATCTAACAATTAATTTTCTACGAATTTTCTTGACATTTAAATGTTATATAAGATAAGCCCAAACTAATCGAAAAAGGGGAAAAGAACTTTGGAATTAAATAAATTGCTTAGAAGCTATTTAGTAACAGTTATGGGTGAAATTTAAGTATTTAGTATAGGTCCAAAACATAGCATATAGAGATATAAAAGCAAAAACAAAATGGTCAGCCTCCATTAAAAAAAGGAAACCCAATCCCAAATGAAGTTGAAAGCTTAGTTAAGCCGAATTAGGAGGGTTGGAGCCCAAAACAAGTTTAGCAAAAAGGCCAAGCAAAATCACTAGTATTGATACCTATCATGAATTGAACTTATTATCTATTAATTTTTTAATACTCTCTTGAGTCCACTAAGTCATTCATGTTATTTTACCATGTATACTCTTTAGATCTGATCGTTTGTTTGGTTTTTTGGTATGATCATCTATGAGGAAAACTCAATTTCATGAACTTTGATTTCATTGAACCAAAACTGATTGAAAATCAAATTAATAATTCTAAGTTATATTGCACATTGAACTGATTACTCACAAACGGGTGATTTGTAATCTTTATTAAGAAAATTGATCTCTTAAATAAATAAATGGACAACTACTACTCAATAATCTTTATTATGAAAATCAAGTTTAAAGAAATGAATCTTTCAAAAAATAAATAAAAAATGAAAATTTCAGATAAACATATATAATTCATAACTCTAATAAAATGATGGTATATTTTGGACTGAGTTTTGAAAACATTATTTTCTCACTAGTGGATAGGAGGGTGGGGGTTCATGACCAAAAAACCGAGTTTGAATACCATTTTTCATTATTGTTGAATTAAAAATAATATCATTTTTCAATGAATCAGGCATTTTAAATAAAATATTAATTAAATGACTTTTGTCTTTATAATATTATTAATTAGAATTTTGAAAACTACTTATGTGTAACTAAACAACATGAAAATTTTGATGAAAATTTGAATTAGGGGACTTTGCATGTATAATAAAAACTAGCAAAATATTTTCATCTATAGCACAAAATCAAAACTAATTCATTTGTAGCAGAAAATCCAAATTAAATTTTATCATTAATAGAATTCAATTAGTGATAGAACTGAGTTTAATTAGCGACAGAATTCAATAAGTGGTAGAATTTAATAAGTGATAGGATTCTATCACTGGTTGAGTTCTATCATTGATAGAATTCAATCAGTCATAGACTCATTCTATCACTGGTTGAGTTCTATCACTAATAGAAATTAATGTGCTATAAATGAATTATTTTAGAAATTGTACTGCAAATATAATACAAGAGGTAGAATGTGCTGTTGAGGGTAAATTCCCAAAAAGTTATGGAAAGTGTTTTTTTTTTTTTTTTTTAGATTATAACAATTGAGGTGAAGAATTCAAACACACGACCTCATAGTCTTAGGTGTACATTGATATCACCAAACTATTGCTCTTGTTAGATGAAAAGTGTTATGACTAGTGTTATGTGATATAATGTAATTAAAAATATTGCTATTGTTGAAGATGAGATTTGGACTCAACCTAAGATTACTTAATCATTAATTTACATTGATACTCCTACGCTATTGCTTTTGTTGGCATGTAATTAAAAATATTGAATTTTTAATGTAGTAAATTATGCGAAAAAGAAAATTGAAGATGGGGTTTGGATTTTGGGGCAGCGAATAAAATGGATATGGACAATATTTTGAAGCTTAAAAAAAAAATAGAGAGAGATATTTTAGCATATTTAACTGTGCTTTTGCATCAGCGTGGTCCCTTTTATTTTATTTTTTTATTATTAAATAATTGGCTCCCTTTATTGTCATCTTCTATTCTACTTATGACAAATGTGATGTTGGAATAGTAGCAAAGATTTTTTAATATATAACCATTTGAAATAACATTGATAATATCAAAACTGGATTAAACCATGTACAGTTGCTAGCCATGAAGCAACCAAGGATTTTGTGTAATGACAATGAAATTTGATGGTAATAATTGAGTTGGATATGGAAAAGCATATTTCGATGAGACCTCAGGAAAAAAAAAGAGAAAAAGACAAGCTTCATTAGAATTAATTAATAACTGTATATGTCACACTAAGTTGTTAAGTAACAACAATGACATAATTCATTGGTATTAATGTACATCTATAAACTATGAAGTCATGAGTTCAGATCCCCACCTCTAATTATTGTAATTTCAAAAATTAATGCTTGTTTGATAACTATTTGATTTTAGATTTTTGATTTTTGGTTTTTGAAATTTAAATTTATTTTTACTCAAATTTCTTATAATGTATTTCATCTTTCTTGCATTGTATCCATTTTTCCTTAAGAAAGTATGTGAATGTCAGCTAAATTTCAAAAACAAAAACAATCTCTTGGAAGCTATTTTTTGTTTCCAAAATCTTGTTTGATTTCTATCGATATATGTAAGATATAGATATCTAAAAAAAAAAATACATGTTAAGAAAGTTGTTGTGAGCTTAAATTTTAAAAATAAAAAACAAAAAACAAAAAATAAAAAACAAAATAGTTATCAAATATCGCTTAAATTGTCAAGTACATGAAGCAAACACTATATTAAAAGTGGAGTATATACTTTCAATAACTCAAAGGGAGATTTCCAGTTAAGTATATAGGATGATTTATTTTTTATTTTTTATTTTTTATTTTTTATTGATTAAATGTTTTGATGTTAGAACACATTCATTCAAATAGTCAATGAGTATTGTGGATTGAAAATAAGGAGTTCTAATAACATTATTGATGTGTTGGTGTTTACGCTTGACAACCGAATTTTGATCTGGTCGAGCACAATGCAAGAAAATTAGCGTTCCACATCATTTTCTTTAATGAAAACAATAAAGGTCAATTGTGGGGGCATTATCTGAGCATATATCATCTCGAAGAATTGTGAATCTATCTTAATTACTTCAAATTTATTTTTAAACATGAAAACTCATGATAATGGCTATGATCATCTACTATTGCCAAAAACTACTTATGTCGTGTATAAGAAGTCGTTGAAAGTGGCTTGCAAACATCTCCATGTATGAGATCAAAACTAGAACAAGATCCCTATGTGTGCATTGTTTGATGTTTTGTTTGCTATAATGCTCTTGTATGTGTTCATATTGATCCCATTCTAGGGATCCTTACTACTTTAAGAACTCACTATTTTCTTTTTGTGGATTATCGCAGATACTCACGGGTTGTACCACGATGGTTGACTGGAGTTGGAGAGACCATGGGATTATGCTGCAGGGTTGAAAAATTCAGTGAGAGCATGAACTAAATATAAGGCATGTACGATTTGCTGAGTTTGATTTATTTTTACTGTTTTTCTTAGGGTACCCTACTTATTATCGATATGGATTTTGAACTATGTTTTATGTTTTTATTTAATTGAAGAGTTTTACTCAAGCATGCCTTTTTTTATTATTGTTCTTAAGTCAATGCATTTAAGGTGGGGACGTAGCATGAGACCCTAGTCTGGGTCGAGTTCTTACATCGGCCCATGTTCCTCGTCATTTACTTGATGCGTGCATGTTTTGAATGTGACGAATAGGAAGAGGTTTAGCATCTGAATCATTTTGATGTTCTTCTTCTTGAACGATCAATAAAAAGCCTTATTAACAAAAGGGGAGGTTTCCTTAGAAGAATTTGTGATTGATAGTGTGAATTTGTCATAGAACCACATCAAAAAGTTCATGAAGTATTCATATTGGATGAAATTTTCCATTTTCTGAACTCGTTCGCATTTGATAAACCACACATGTAGTTGGGTTGATAAGATGCATATTCATCTCATAAACCTTTAATCTTTAAGAAGTAGCTCGTGATATATGCTTAATCATGTTTCAGAGCAATCAATCTATGACGAAAATGAAAGATGTCTGGGTCATTTCTTTTTTGGAATCGGTCTTTAAGGTCCAACCAAATGACCCTTGTTAAATCTGTAAAGATTATACCAAAAGAGATGAATTTTCTTCAGCGTTGAGTCTTAAAATGCTCTCGTCAATGAATCTGAGCTTGCAAATCGAAAGAGTGATTATCATCGATGTATTACATAGTCTTTAATAACTTTTCTCAAAAAAAAAAAAAAAAAGAGTCCTCGATAACTACTCTTTTTACTTTCCAAAATATTACTTAATTTTTAAAAATATATGAACAAAAAATGAATGAGGATGAAATGAGGCCATTATAATGCCAATTGTGTGAAATAGTAAGTGTTGCTAACATGATTGAGCCAAGAATTAGCATAAACATGTGAACGAAAAACGAAAAACAAGAGATTGAAGAATGGTTTAAAAATGAATGAACTTTAGATAACTTAGTGGATCTTAAAACAATATTTGATTAAAAATCACGAAAATAATATCGTGTTAAACTTTAAATTTTGGATTACAGTTGAATGAATTTTGTAATTTTATACGCGGACGGATAAAATGGTAAATGAAGGCATATGAATATTAATGGTTGCAAATGAGCGATTGGGAAATAGAGGTAGAGGCGAAAATGGAGCCTCTGTTGGATGAGACGGTGGACGGCGCAGTTGATTGCGATGGGCGGCCAGTCCGCAGATCCGACTCCGGCGGCTGGAGATCCGCCTCACTCATCATTGGTAAGTCTCAAACTCCGACCAAATCACCACAGCACTGGCCTTGTTTGTTTGATTGTTTGAATTTTGATCACAGGAGTGGAGGTTGCGGAGAGATTCGCCTACTATGGAGTCTCCTCCAACTTGATTAACTTCTTGACGGATCAGCTCCGGCAGTCCACCGCCGCAGCAGCCGAGAATGTCAATGCCTGGTCCGGTGCCGCCTCCTTGCTTCCTCTACTCGGCGCCTTTCTCGCCGATTCCTTCTTCGGACGATACCGCACTATCGCTCTCGCCTCTGCTCTTTACATCCTGGTTCCTCCTCCTCCACTACATTTCTTTTACTTCTGCTGCCTTTTCAAATTTTATTATGCTATGCAACTACTTTTTCAACTGTGTTCATGTCTTTGGTTTTGGTCGACTTCAAACTACGATGAGTTCTGATTTAGCTTTACATAAGGGCCAGGCTGAATTCTGAGATCAGATGTGTCTCAGGTATGCCGTCTTTCTGAAGTTGGGAAACTTGGGAAAAGAGACCCTTACAGGATGGTGCAATGGAAGAATGTATTCCATTTTCTAACTTTTCTGCTTGTTTGTAGCAACTTCTTGAATTTTAAAGTACTAATAGGATCTGAACACCCAAGTGTGTATAATAAATTGGCTAGCTTAATGGCCAAAAAGATATTGAGAAATCAAAAGGTTGTGGGTTCATTCCATGGTGACTTGATACATGTTTCCTTGACATCCAAATGTTGTAGGTGAAGCAGTATGTCTAGTGAGAACAAAGCAAGTTGGGCACGGACATTCAAGGATATCATAAAAAAAAATAAACTTTGACACATTCAACATCTTTTTAAATTCATATATCTATTAGGCATCAATTTGAATTTCTCTGGACTGGTGGAACATTTATTCATGAGCTCCTAGACCATTTCTAAAGTAAGCGTCTTTAACTTTTCCTTCTTTTTTTTTTCATTTTATGTTTGGATTTCAGGGACTTGGGTTGCTGACCGTGTCTGCAACATTACCTTCTCCCAACATTCCTGCCTGCCAAGAGACCGATATGTCCGTACCATGTTCCCCTAGTCGTGTCCAAGTAGTTTTATTTTTCTTCTCCTTATATCTGGTGGCATTTGCTCAAGGGGGACACAAACCTTGTGTCCAAGCTTTTGGAGCTGATCAATTTGATGGACAACATCCAGAAGAGAGCAAAGCTAAAAGCTCTTTCTTCAATTGGTGGTACTTCTGTATTTCTTTGGCCACTTTTACAACTGTTAATATCTTGAACTATGTGCAAGATAACCTCAGCTGGAGTCTTGGGTTTGGAATTCCTTGTATTGCTATGGTTTTTGCACTAGTAGTCTTCTTGCTTGGAACTAGGACGTACAGGTACAGTAACAGAGGAGATGAGGAAAACCCATTTGTAAGAATCGGGCGTGTGTTTATCACGGCAATAAGAAATTGGCGTGTGAATGCCTCAGATTTAGTTCATGAAGAGGAAATCCGTGGCCTTTTACCTCACCATAACTCTCAACAGTTCAGGTAAATGAGACAGGAAGGGTAAAATTTTGCTTTGTACCACTAGATTATTTCTGTTCTCGTCAGATGTTTTAATTGTTTTATAAACCGTTTTAATTTGTATGTATTATTATACTCCTTGTAAGAATCGAATTCTATAATCTGGCAGGTTCCTCGACAAAGCCTTGATTCCATCTAATAGTTCGAAGGAAGGTGGTCATCCATGTAGTGTCAGTGAAGTTGAGGAAGCAAAAGCGGTACTGAGGCTTGCTCCCATCTGGGTAACATGTTTAGCATATGCTGTTGTATTCTCTCAGTCATCAACTTTCTTTACAAAACAAGGAGTTACAATGGACAGATCAATAGTTCCTGGATTTGAAATGCCTGCTGCTGCACTTCAATCATTCATTAGTGTGTCCATTGTCATTTCCCTCCCAATATATGATCGCATACTCATCCCGATAGCTAGAAATTTCACTGGGAAACCTTCGGGAATTACAATGCTTCAGAGAATTGGATTTGGGATGCTTCTCTCTGCCCTTTCCATGATCATCGCTGCATTAGTCGAGATAAAAAGGCTCAAAACGGCTCAAGAATATGGTTTGGTTGATCTGCCAAAGGCGACCGTGCCTTTGAGCGTATGGTGGCTGGTTCCTCAATATGTACTGTTTGGAGTTGCTGATGTTTTCACCATGGTTGGCTTGCAGGAGTTTTTCTATGATCAGGTTCCGGGTGGATTAAGAAGCATCGGTCTCTCCCTGTACCTGAGTATTTTTGGCATTGGCAACTTTTTGAGCAGCTTTCTCATCTCTGCCATTGAAAACTTAACCAGTGGGGATGACAAACAAAGCTGGTTTAACAATAATCTCAACAAAGCTCATCTTGATTACTTCTACTGGTTGCTTGCTGGGCTTAGTGCTATTGGGTTGGCCGCTTTTATATGTTTTGCAAGAACTTACATCTACAATAAGGGGAACACAGCATGAATACAGGCGTGCAAGAGCATTGTAATTTAAAGCTATGGGATTCAAAATGCATTTGTTATGAACTGAAGTTGAACGATTGAAACTTGATTTTTCATTTTTGGGAAAGTGTAAAACTCTTCTACGTATGTATGTGTAGAAGAGCTTATGTGACACCATTAGGTGCCACAAAATTTTATTTTATAAATGAAAATATACAAATGAATATAAAATTTTGTGCCACTCTATGATGTCGCATAAGTTAAATGTAGAGCTCTTCTACATGTTCATCTATTTTTAAAACAGTTTTCAGAATGTTAGAACCGTTCGTTTTGCCGAAACTTACCCACGACTGGAGGAATACCACATGAACTCCAGTGAATAGGAGTTTTGCAATTTAAAGCTATGGGATTGAGGCAACGTTCTATAAAGAAATGGGTATCCATTGGAAACTTGTTGATCTCATATCTGGGTAATTCCTATTTTAGAATTCTTTACAATTTTCACGAGAATTAAAAATTGTGTCGTGAATAGAGAATTTTATAAACTACGTTTTCAATAACAGAAAAAGGATGAAAACTACAGTGACAGAGACAAACAATGTATTTGAATACACATCTATGATTTCAGCTTGAAAATGGAAAGAAAAATAAAGGGAAAAAAAGATTTTTATTTTTTGTAAAGCTATAAATATCTGTAGAAACTGTACTTAAAAAAAAAAAAAAAAAAAGTATTTGCAGAAACGTGTTGAACTAAGCAACAATCTCAGCCACTGCATCTCTCTCCTTGCAGTTGTTCCATCCAATCCAACCCAACCATGGAGGACCACCACCGGATTCCGCTGCTTAGCCACACTGACACCGTCAGATCCTCCTCCGGCGGTTGGGCCGCCGCATGTTTCATATTAGGTACTAACTAACTAACTAACTAACTAACTACTCTCTATTCTTCAAACTTACGAATTTAATCTTTCAATCAATTCATTTTGTAGGCATGGAGGTTGCTGAGAGATTTACCTTTTATGGCATCGCTGCCAACCTCATTACCTACCTGACCGGTCCCCTCTCCATTTCCGTTGTTTCTGCGGCTGAGATTGTGAATTTCTGGTCTGGCTCGTCCATGCTCCTCACTCTCTTCGGAGCTTTTCTTGCTGATTCCTTCTTCGGACGATACCCCACCATTGTTTATGCTTCCATTGCTTACCTGTTGGGATTGAGCTTGTTGGTTTTGTCTACTCTGCTTCCTGCTCCCCAGCTTCAGCTCCTTCTGTTCTTCCTCTCTCTGTGTCTAATTGGGATAGCACAGGGTGGACACAGGCCCTGTAACCAGGCCTTTGGAGCCGATCAGTTCGACGACCGACACCCTCGACAGGCCAACTTCAAGAGCTCCTTCTTCAATTGGTGGCATTTTGGTGCCTGCTTTGGGATCGTGGTGGCCATTCCCACCATATCATTTGCACAGGAGAATCTTAGTTGGACTGTGGGTTTTGGAATTCCTTGCGTTGCAATGCTCTCTGGTTTTGCTTTTTTTCTACTTGGGACCAGCACTTATCGCTTTAAAACTCTCTACCATTCGGACAAGAGTCCATTTAAGAGGATTGCTTCCGTGTTTACCGCTTCTATTAGGAATTGGAGAGCTTCTGCCTCAACGATCACCTTTCAAGATGACGGCGAAGCTACCAATCATTTCGCTATTTCTCAGCAATTCAAGTAAGGATCTTACTATATACCTCTCACCCCTGACTATGAGATTGAAAATTCTATGCTGCCTTTTACTTTCGCTGCTCATTGCTTCATAATCGTAATTCTCAGTCATTGCTTCATTAGTTATTGCATTCTTTGCTTATTATACCAGATCCCATATGGTTCCTCATTTGGTGTGGCAGATTTCTGAACAAAGCTTGCATTATTCCCCTGGATTCAAACCACCCAAATGCTATGATGGCGTGTAGCATCAGTGAGATTGAAGAAGCGAAGGCAATTCTCAGGATTCTTCTTGTATGGGTTACAGTGGTTGTGTGTACCATTGTGCTCTCGCAAGATGACACCTTCTTCACCAAACAAGTAGCTACGTTGGACAGATCGATTTTGTCCGGTTTCATCATTCCTGCCGCTTCACTTGAAGCAACCGTTTCTCTTTCCGCCGTTATCTTTATCGTGGTCTACGATGTTGTTTTTGTTCCCATTGCCAAAACACTCACAGGAAACCCGTCTGGAATAACAACATTGCAGAGAATTGGAACTGGGATGGTAATATCTACTATCTCAATGGTGGCTGCCTCTCTGGTCGAGAAAAAACGTTTAGAAACCGCAGTCGAACACGGTCTGATTGATAGACCTGACATCACAATTCCAATGAGGTTCTGGTGGTTGATTCCTCAATATGTGTTGAATGGTTTGGCAGATGTTTTTACAGTGGTTGGGCTTCAAGAGTTTTGCTATGATCAAGTTCCAAAGGATATGAAAAGTGTTGGACCTGCCATTTTTATCAGTATTCTTGGTATGGGAAGCATTTTAAGTAGCCTTGTGATATCTGTCATTGATGCAGCAACAAAGGCCAAAGGGCATCTCAGCTGGTTTTCCAACAATCTTAACAAGGCACATCTTGATTACTTTTACTTGCTGTTGGCTGGCCTTAATGTTCTTGCATTCATTGCCTTCCTTTTTGTCGCCAAATCGCATGTTTATAACAACAGGTGACTCAACTTACAATCTTTTCTTTTAGTGATTAAGACTTGTCCCCTCAATTGCAATATATTTGTAATTCTTATGATAATTATCTATGCACATCTTCTGATGTAAACATTTTGATTTGTGGTATCTAAGGGGCACGTAGAGTTGAGATCAAAATTAAAAAATATAAGAATTTTTCAACATTTTTATAAGAGATGTGAGTTACTCTTCTCATTGTTAGTTGGTTTGAGGTGAATCCCTATATTATCTAATATGGTACTAGAGCCCATAAATTCAAATGGGTAATCGGTCCAATAAAAATAAAAATCGAGATCCGATTTAAGATTGGTGAGCCCAAAAGAGGTACAATTTTGAAGGAGATGTTAAAAATTTCACATCAAAAAGAGTGAAATTTCATATTATCTAATATGATATCAGAGTTCAATATGGGTAATGACCCTCCAAATTTCGATCCAACCCAAATGCTTAAAAATATAGGCGAGTGATTTGAATTCCATGCAAGCGGGCATAAGCTTTGCAGGTATTTGATAAAAGTAAGTCAAAGCGAGTATTTCGGTCAACAATTTCGGATCCATTCCAAGATGGTCTTTCCTATATGGCACCATCTTGAG
This sequence comes from Sechiopsis laciniata, assembly GCA_037833695.1. NCBI lineage: Eukaryota > Viridiplantae > Streptophyta > Magnoliopsida > Cucurbitales > Cucurbitaceae > Sechiopsis > Sechiopsis laciniata. The sequence goes on from JBBMKA010000029.1 coordinate 11,032, forward strand.
TGAGGGGTTATGTTGGAGATACTCACATGGTGGCAATTGTTCTATATTAGAAAGATTTTCAACATCTTTATAAGAGATATATGAATTTTTGTGGATCTTTTCTAATGAATTCAATAATATGAGGTTTGTTAAGATTATGGTTTGGTCTGGCCGCTTGCCATGTAGGTCTTTTAGCCTCGTTGTTCTCTTGAAAATGTGGTATCGTGTTGTGTTGAGGGGTTTTTCCCCTGACTTGGTCTTATTACAATGGAGGTAGTGGTCTGTCAGTTTTAAAGGCAAAAAAAAGTATTTTTTAAGCACTATAAGGGAATGAAAATGGAGACCCAAATTAAAGCAAAAGTCTGTTGTTGGCATCGATATGAATATGTGGTATGGGTGCGGTATGGGAGGTTCCCGTCTCCTCTCCTCTTCCTTGATTTTACCTAAAATAAGAGTATTACTTACCTAAGAATGGATAAATATTTTTAAAATACTTATCTACTTTAGAACTATATATTTTTACTTTAAAAAAAAATGATTTTGATTGATGAGGGGAGAAATGCTAAAGTGGAAAGAGAAATGCAAAAAAGTAAAAACACGTGGTTCTAAAGGTGTGTAATTATTTCCAAAATACGTACGTAAGTATTGCTCCTAAAATAATATAAAACAAATTTTTTTACTTAAACCACAAAGTACACACACAATCTAGCAGTTCAACTCTTAACTTTTTTCTCTTTTGAGTAGGGGTGATTTCGGTTCGGTTTTTGTTGATTTTGTACCAAACCGACAACCGAACTGATATTTTCGGTTTTCAAAAAATTAATCCGATCCAATGTCCAATAAAGGATAGAACCATTGGTTCAGTTTTCAATTGGTTTGATTCGATTTTGGATCCGATCCGATGTCCAATTTTTTTTAATATATCAAAAATATTTTTCATAAAAAAAATCTCATAAACAACAATATTTTTAAAGGTCGGAAGTATTTTTAAACTTATTAAAAATTATTTAAGGATGTTTTTTACTTCAAATAGGAGGAAATTAAGAAAATCTTCAACACTTTAAAAAATCTTCAAAATAATGGAAGGAAGATAACATTTATATGATTTATTGACAAAATATATATTTATTTGTAATCTCAAAAAATATATACATGTATACTTCGGTTTGATCGGTTTTTATTGGTTTTTTAAAACGAAAACCGGAACCGATAAAATATTTTCGAAATTTTCAAATTACAAACTGATATGTTTGATTTTATGCTGAAAAACCGATTCGATCGATTGGATTGGATTGGTTCGATTCGATTTTTCGAATTTTATGTTGCACCCCTACTTTTCAGAAAGAAAAAACTGTTTTAACTTTTAACTAGGTACTTGGCATCTGCAATGCACATCCTTTGTTTATTGCAATTTTCATTATTTGTTTCCTTCCTTTTCTCTTTTTTTCAGCATAGAGTTATATTACATTTTAAGTTCAAATACTTTTTTTTTGGTATTTGTGGTTTGGACTTTGGTATTTTGGTCTAATACTTTATAGTTTATATGATTTGAATAGAAATTAAAATCCATCCTTATAATAATTATTTTTGGAGACATCTTTGTAATAAATTTGAAGTTTATAGTTCAATAATAATAATAATAGTAATAATAATAATAGAAGAAAAGAATGAATAAAAACATATTTGTAACTCTATAGATGGAAAGAAAATTAATAAGAAAGTAGTAATGATAAAGATAAATTTTAAATTTGATTGAAAATACATAATCATAATAATTTGGTGATGTTAGAAAATATATAAATCAAAAGAAAAGGAGTGTGAAAGTAGTAGAGAGGATGGTGAGGCGGAGGCGGTATTGAAGGGGGTAGGGGAAGTGTATTTATTGAATCAAGGCAACTTAGGCAAGACAGAGAGAGAGAGAGTATGATAAAATAATGAGGCAGCTACTTTGTTTGTTTATTATTTATTTATTATATTTTTATCTATAGACTATCTGACTCAGTTTGCGTGCACTTTCATTTCAGGTATAATTTTAAAAAATTAATTTTTAAATAGATAATTACCGTAAAATGATTTCACTCGAGAGGAGGTAGTCGGGAGTCTGCATAGGTAAACCTTAGAAAGGTCGTTTTTTGATACCCTAAAAAGAAAAGAAAAGAAGAAGACGGATTACCCTTTCCAAAGATAGAATTCCCCCAGTCATCAGAAATCTCCTGAAGCAGATGCAATCATCATCCACAACTGGAAGTGGGCTCGCTCGGTTCCGGTCTGCTCCGGCGGCCTGGTTGGAAGCGCTTTTGGAGGACGATACGGCGGAGGAGGAGGAGGATACAGAGGACCCACTGGTGAAGCCCAATCAGTGCCTGACTCAGCTTCTGGCGGCCGGGACCTCTGCTGCTCCGGATCAATTTCTGGAGCCCGACCCCTCCTCGGCTTCCACCTTCCAAAGGCAAAACAGCTCTCCGGCTCAATTTCTCGCCGCCGCCTCCGCCTCCGCCTCTGCCTCTGCAGACCCTTTTTACTCTCACAACTATGCCCTCAATTCCTCCTCCCCCACCTCCAAATTTACACCCAACCTCCACAGCCTGGTATCATATTATATATATGTGCTAATCTTTTTAATTTCATTTCCATACTAGTCTTCTACCTCATTCAAATTGAAATTGAAATTTTGGGCAGAAACGGGAAGAAAGTGGAGTTTCCAGTTTGATAGACATGGAAATGGAGAAGCTATTGGAGGACTCTGTCGCCTGCCGCGTCAGGGCCAAGCGTGGCTGTGCTACTCATCCTCGCAGCATTGCGGAGAGGGTTTCTTTTCCTTTTCCTTTTCCTTTTCCCCTTAATTCCATCTACTCTACTCTACTTTACTTATATCTTTTTTTGGGTTGGTTTCTTAGGTTCGAAGGACTAAAATTAGTGACAGAATAAGGAAGCTTCAGGAGGTTGTCCCCAACATGGATAAGGTACTCTTCCCAACTCCCTCTATTTTTCACTAAATACTATAACAAACCCCCCTTATCTAATCACTAACCATACCCTCATCATCATTTATCCATTATTTCTTCCTAATGACAATCAACATCTCGTACGTCTGGACCTTTATTCAATTCTATCTTTCTTTCTCGGATTCTGTTTCTATGTTTTTTTCTAACTATTTTTAGCCTATGCACTATTTCTATTCATTGGACACCCTATAAGTTCTTCCCATTTTTATGGGCTCTTTTTTTCTGCCATTTTTATTGTTCTTGTATTCCTCTTTCATTCTTTTCTCAATCAAAGCTTCACTTTTTATCCACTATTTTCTTTTACCAATTTATTGACTCGTTTCTGGTTTGTTTGGGATTGTTCAAATGTCAACAAATAAGTTCACCGCCAAACATGTTAGAAATGAGTCTTGATATCCCCCACTTCCCTCTACTCAGAACCGTTGGAGATCTCGAGCTCATCTCCGGGATGTGTTGTTGATTCATGAGATTATTCCTCGGTTTTACAAGCCCTCTCGTCTTAGGATCATGAGTTAGGCATTCAGCTTCCTAAAAGATTTGTCTTGTATTTTTTTATATTATCTCATTGTAAACAAGATTCAGAACACCGGACTCTCTCCTTCTTTGCAACACTTTAATTTTATCAATAGAAATGTTTTCGTTTCTTATAAAAAAACAAAGTAGTCTCACAGATTAAATAAGGGGTAGATCATGGGTATATAAGATAGGACAGGGTGAAACCAAAAACAAAGTTACGAGGGCATATGCCCAAAGTGGACAATATCTAACCAATGTGGAGATCTGTAGAGGTCTGTTGTCGTCCCTAGCAAGTGATATCGGAGCAGTCTCCCTGACTTATGCCCAAAGTGGACAATATCATACAAATGTGGAGATCTGTCGAGGGTTTTCATTCTCAACAAGTGGTATCAGTGCAATTTCCTTGACTAAGCCATGTGTATAGAATCCTCGAGTATAGAACAAAGAATTTGTGAGCCTAAAAATGTATGACATAGTCATAATGAAAATATGTAGTCGAGCCTAATGAAGTGCTCTAGTGAGGGGTGCTTATGAGAGTGTTTTGGTGAAAGGTGTTAAAATGGGCTCGTGATTGAGCATATGAAGTGCTTCCTTGAGGGGTACCCGTTGTGTGCTCAAACGTAATTCAGATGGATTCGAGGTTAAGCTTATCAGTGGAGGATCCGTGGTTGAGCTTTGGTTTGCTCAAGTGTAATTCAGAAATTGACTATTCAATGGAGACTCTGTATGGTATTTGTTCTTGGGGAGGATTGTTGAGAATACAAACAAGTAGTCACATTGGTTAAATAAGAGGTTAGATTATGGGTATAACGGATGACAACCATCTCCACTGGTATGAGGTATTTTGGATGAAACTAAAAATAGAGTAAGGAGGGCAAGGATGGGACCCTGGAAGAACTTAAATGCGTCTTGGTGAATTACTTTTCTCACTATCATTAGGATAACATACTTTACTTGTTCTCACAATGGTGTAATATTCTTTATTTCGGGCTTGAACCCACATAATTTTTCTTTAGAATATTACTCAAAAGGTATTATATCAGGTAAGATATATCATCCTTTCTTATATATCCAAGTCTGAGTGTTTCAAACTCTTGGTATTGACAATAATTTCATCACTTAACTTTAAACCATAAATCCATGATGTCATCTATATTTGGCAGCTGGAGCTTAAATTTATCTATCGGCCTTCTGTTTTTTTTTTCTTCTTGCAGCAGACGAACACTGCAGATATGTTGGAAGAAGCAGTAGAGTATGTCAAATACCTTCAAAAGCAGATTCAGGTATTCAACTGAACTAAATTCTGTTTTTTTTTTTTTTGAAAACAATTGGAGCCTCAAGAACTGTTTTGTCAAATGGACATAGACACGAACACCCAATCTGTGGTGGCATTATATGAATTGGCTTCAGTTATAGCTGTAATGTGTTACAATTGAATGCCTAGAAATTTCAACAGACTGAAATCTCCTAAAACCCGACAGGAACTTACCGAGCATCAGCGCAGGTGCAAATGCATGGTTAAGGAATAGCAAATTGAACGAAGAACACTGCTACAGCAGCCTGCAGAAATCGCCTTTCCACGAATAGTGTAAATTAGTAGATTTCTGAGGACTTGAATCTCATGGTGTAGTAAAGTAAATGAAGGCGTTTTAGCTATAATATTGTATCATCATCTTTGGTTCTAAAGAAAATATCAACCTTGTAATGCATGCATTCAAATATATTGCATTCGTACGCAATAAGCAGGTGTAACAAAATGTTGAAAGTCTGCTATCTATTTTTGGGTTTTGGGGATTTGTTTTTTTTTTTTTAAATTGAATAGAACAACATTAAATCGTTAATGCATTTTCATTACCCATCCGATATTATCAAGGATAAGCAATGCAATCGAAATTGCTGCGAATACAACCGTAAAATTAATTAGCACTATTGTAATGTACAAAAATAGCATTAATAAAATCGAACCCGTGACGTGGTGTTAAATTGAATTACTACTAAATAATAAAACCACTAACCCTTTCAAAGCTGAAGACCTCATAATGGAAACCTCCAGACACATTTGTAAGAATGCAGTTTTAGGAGAGATCAGCAGATTTCATCATCATATCTGTACGCTCACTGGTACAGTCTTCACTTCTCAATTAGAGAAACACAGAAAAATAATGAGAAATTCTTCAGCAAGATCCATCTCCGTCTTTGGAGCAAAGATGGAAGAACCCCACACACATACGCATACTGCATTACCGAATAAGGCAACACATGGAAAGTTTACAATCATAAACGGCCAAAAAAGAAAAAAGTAGAAGAAACTCTGAAGAGAGAAAATGGTGGAATTGAAACAATATCATCACTTGAAATTGTGACCCTCAAAAATACTACCCCTAAAGACGAAAGGTGAAAAGGGATAATGAAAGAACTATAAAACTCTCATTACAAATTTTCTTAAATATGGTCCAATACAAATTAGCATTACTTCGTGTATCCAAGATGAAACAGTAGACCAACAATTGTAAAGATGCTGATTACTATTCCACCAACAAGAATCCTATCCACCACGCCCCACTCTGCCGCCGATGCCTGTTTTCTCTCCGATACAATGCCACTTTCTCTCTCCTCACTTTTGGCCACACCGCTCTTCCTTCTCCTCAATAACCGTTCGATCAGATTCTTCCGTTTTGGCTCTTCCGGCAATGTGATTATATTCCCCGAGGAATCATCTTTACCATCCACGGCAACTGCTCCTTTGCAGCTTTCTGGTCCACAAGCACAAACTTTGGGTTCCGTGGAACATGCACATGTTTCGTGAGCATTAGAGCAGGGAGGAACTTTGTCCCGAATCGGCACATCTTCGAAAGTAGTTGCTTTATGGTGTTGGGTGCTGATGGTTTCGACTACTTCTCCGAAAACAGACCACCTTCCAACGGATGTTATCTTCACCATAGCAGAAGTCCCCAGCATTGTTTCCGGGGCAATTACTAACACCTGGATGTATCCCTTGGTATGGCCAACCTACGAAATCAAAATAAATTGAGCTCAGCCAAAAGGAGACAGCCGGTCTTTGAAACATTAGATGATAATATGGATCACGAAATATAGTTCCCTTCCATATTAAGCAACAGTTAAATACAATGGGGAAGAACAAATACAGCTTCCATTAAGAAACAGAGAAAAAGTGTGAAAGACAGGGAATTCATTCCGGAAATCAATTCATAAGTTCACAGAGGTGTCCGTAATTTCCTCCGTGCAAGTATATGGTAAAAATTGTATAAAATTGCTGCAAGCAAGTATTTTTTTCTATATACGTGAGCAACCTAACCTGACCTAACCTAAGCTACCCGGGGCTGATTGGACTTTGGAGTTTAAGGAAGTAGAAGAGAGGAGAGGAGAGAGGAAGTAGAATAATTTGGAGAGATGAAATACTTGTTTGGAGATTGATGTTATGAGGGACGAGGAGATGAGAGATTGATGTGAGTGGATGTAATGTTTATTTTATATATATATATAATTAAATAATAGGTTTGATGTGATATTAAAATTGAAAAAATAAAAAGAGTTAAAAATTAGATAAGATTTAATATAATTAAATAAGATGTTTGAAGTGATGTTAGGTAATGAGATGATGAGGAATTAGGAAGAGTTGAGAGAGGTGGTGATGTACTAAAATCAAACACGGGATTGACAATTCCTCCTCTCCTCTCCTCCCTTAACCTCTAAATCCAATCACCCCATATAGAATCATTCTAATTTGGTGGGAGGGATGTGACTTAGTGGAGTTAATTAACAAACATTGTAAGTTTAGTGCCTTGGGGCCGTTTGGTTCAAGGTTGTTTTCATAGTTGGGTTTGGTTGTCCGTCTGAAAATACAGAAATGCCCATTTTTAGGGTTTAAGAATACCTGGAAACCGTAAACCCTAATTCTAATTCGCTTCAAGGTGAACAGATGGTTACGCTTGCAGTTCGGCTGGTTTTTATCCTCCATTCCAGTTCAACTCGTGTAGAACATGGTGAATTGAAATGTTATTACTATTTTTCATTAAAAAAAAGTAATTACTTTTCTGTAACAGTGGATTCTAATTGGTTACTCGTGTAGAACTCGTGTAGATACTTTTCTGTCGTTTTACTCTTTCTTGTAGGTATTTTTTAATGTTAATTGGTTAAGCATGCAGAATATTAAATTCTCAAAATGTAACAGTGGATTCTAACAGTTCTTTAATTCTTACAAGTGACATTAAGAAACCAAAAGGTTATGGGTTCAATCTATAGATTTCCTTTACATTCAAATGTTGTAAGGTCAGACGATATGTCTCGTGAGAAGAGTCGAGGTGCGTACAAGCTGGTCCGAAAAAAAAAATCAACTAAACAACCTAGATGTCTGAAGTTTTGGAGAAAATTGTCTAGAGGGGTCCATTTCTAAAATTTATTGTCAAAATGGATCATATTCTAAACAATTTCTCAAAATGGGTTGTGGCATCTCTAAGTCAGCGCTCATTTGGTGGCCACACACTTGGCAGATTGGTCAACCTACAAAAATCTCACGGCAGTTTTGTATGATTTCCTTCCGATTTTTTTTCTTTCAAAAGTTGTTTCTTTATTTATTATAGATTTACATCAAATTCATTTCATCAAAATAAATGCTTGTTTCTTTTATTTTTTAAATTTTAAATTTTTTTCTTTCCATTATTTTCCTTTCTTCAGTTTTATATCAAATTACTTTCTATTTTTTTAGATGATTACTTCTTTTTTCCTTGTGGAACATAAATAATTATTTCTAATTATTTTACTTTAAAACTTAATATAAATTTACATGTTTTCAATAATTTAAGTTGTTAGATAGCTAAAATAAAAGGTTAAAGTTGTTAGGGTATTGAGAAAAAAACATTACCATGAATGTTAATTAAATTTTTTAACAATACATATACATTAAATTATTTTATCAACATTCATTATAAACATAACAACTACCCTAATAATAATGGTAATTTTTTAGGGTAGTTAACTCTTTATTATTTTTGACATATCTAACAACCTTAACCTGTTAAAAACATGCAAACTTATATAAAATTTTAAAATACGAAATTTCAAAAAAAAAAAAAAAAAGATAATTAAAATTAATCAACTATACTCCACAAAGAAAAAAAATAATGTGATATAAAACTCTAAAAAAAATGAAGAAAACAATGGAAAGACAGAAAAATAAAAATAAACAAAACATAAAAGAAATAAGAAAAGAAAAAGGAATTTGATATAAATCTTTAAATAATGAAAGAAACACAAATGGTTGAAAAAAAAAAATCCCAAAAAAATCTCAAAGGCCGTGAGATTTGGTTGACCAAACTGCCACGTGTGTGGCCACCGAATGAGTTAATTTTTTTTTACGAAAATCAAAGCATTCACGCCACAACCCATTTTGAGAAATTGTTTAAAATGTGACCTATTTTGACAACAAGTTTTAGAAATGGTCCCTCTTGACAATTTATCCGAAGTTTTGACACAACTGATGTCAACATTGTTTTTTACGATTTCTATTTTATGTATGTAGGAAAATTACATGGTAGAAATAGAAGAAAAAAAATAGAAATTAGACAGCATCGTTTTCTTACCAAGTGAGTGCCGTCTGCTGCAATTTCTGTTATCCAAATCCTTTCCACTCTGCTCTCCATTCCATGATATGGGGTAAAAGCTTCAAAAACAGAAGTCAACTCACGGCTTCGATTCTTGACAATAGCACTTGGAACTTTCTTCATTCTAGCAGCAGGTGTCCCTGAATGACAATCGAGAAGGATAATGTTTTTTCATGTTAAATGTTTGGCAGCTGGAAATATTAGTTTATACAATCACGTTTTTTTTACTTAGAATCAAAGGAGAAGTTCTAAAACCTAGTCCAGCCAGATATATCCAAGACGGTCAATTTAATGAAAGATATTGCTACAGCTAGAGTTCTTTGAAGGTAAAATAGCCAAACTACTTAATTTCAAGATTTTGCACATGCGTGCAAAATTCGTCTGACTGTGTACAAAATAGGTTGTTGACATAATAGAGACATACATAATTAGCGGCTGCTCTTTAAAATTGGAAAAAGAAATGTGAAATTTCCACCATCCTAACAGAAAACCTTTTTAGAAAAATGAAATTTGATTCTTGGTTTAATGTCTCTCTTTGGTTTTATTTTTTTGGTTTGAATCCCTTTCATGTTCAGTTTTTTCTTGTATAGTCAGGCTCCTTTCTAGGTTGTGGTTTTTAACGCCTTTTTGCTAACTTTTATTTTTCTCAATCAAGCTTAGTTTTTCCAATAATTATAAAAAAAAAAAAAAAAAAAGGATCAGACAAAATTAATAACGAAAGAAAAAACCATTGTCTTTAATTAAACAAGTTGCAAGCAAAAATAAGAAAACTAAAAGGAAGGTTACGAAAAGTTAGGATTAACAAAATTCATAAATACATGCTTCCATGGCCATCGTATCACGACAAAAATAGTATAGCAGTCATTCTCATTTAGGATAGAGGATCCATAAGCTAGTAATTAGCATTCAAGTCCTATTGTTCCCTTTATTTAAAATTTATGCAAAGAAATAAGGAGGCATGAACATGATGTCATTGCCTACCTGGTCGAGGATAGAACTGTGAGATATGAACTTGAGGTAGTTTGTACTCTTTAATAAGGTTGATAGTTTCACAAAAATCTTCATCCGTTTCCCCTGAAAAGCACCAGAATTGACAATAAGTTTAGCAATCATTCAAATCACATACAATAGATTGTTAGTCCTGAAAAATAGGACTATCAAATATTACACGCTACCCAAAACGTGAATCAATAATAAATACAACATTGAAGGAGACAAGCATTCAAGATGGTACACATCAACAAATGGGGAAAAAAGGCCCTAACAAACTTGAAAGAAATCATCTTCACACTGCCGCGTACAGGCCAAAACAAACCATTCATGCTTGAATTTTGTACAACCAACCATAGGACTATAACGTATTTTCCAGCTGTTTTAATAAAATAAATTTAATTGTATAATTTTAAAAAAGAGACGGTAGAGTCAACAAGAGGAACCATTAGAAAAAGAGGTATCCCCACAAGGCCAAAGGGTTACATTTTCATAATAATCAATATAGTTTCACCATTATGACCAATCGATAGTTTAAAATGTTTGTAAATTTATTGCTCAAATACTGTATCATTGAAGAACAATTCCTATGCTGTTCCTTGCCGTGATACGGTATTCAAAGAATAAGAAACCATGCACACTCACAGAGAGACAACAATAAGTATAGAAATCAGTATGTAGCCTTAAGCCCACTTACTAACCAGGAAATCCACATATTATATCGGTGGCAACATGCATCGCAGGAACAAGCTCAGTTAAGGTATCTACTACAGTCCTGAACTCACTGACTGTATATTCTCGATTCATTGCCTGAGAAAAAATGCAATAGTTAGGACTATAAGTAATTTCGTTCCTCATAAAAACTGAGAAATCTTAGGTAGTGTCAAGTGTCAACACTTACACTTAAGATTGAGTCACTCCCAGATTGAACTGGCACATGTAAAAAGGAGTATACACATGGATGGCACAAGACATTAGCTATCTCTTTCAAGTGCTCAAGAATGAAAGGAGGATTTGTCATTCCAATTCGAAGCATTGTGCTTGCATCAGGAGGAAGCTCAGCAACAATTGCATTTAATAAAATTGGAAGATTGACCCCAATGTCACGGCCTGAAATTTCATCATTTGACCTTAGCAAGAACGAATAATTTACAACTCATCAATCCTTGGATAACATGAATTATTAAAACGTTTCAAATTTGAGATTATCAAAATATATATATATATACACATATATCATCCAACATTGAAAAACTATCCTAGGATTCATGATATAAAACATGTCATTGGTTTTCTTTATCCTACTGGCCACCTTGTCCATTGTTTTGCTATTTTTTTTACATGAAACGGAACTTTCATTGATAATGAGAGAATACAATGATTGAAGTCCTATAGGAACAATTTACAAAAAAAAAACATTTTCATTGTGTAATCAGAGGAGTGAGATCATGATCACTTAAACAAACATTTCCATTATTGTTATTAAGGGATGACAAACCTACCGGGATCTCTACAATAGTATGATTTTGTCCACTTTGGGCTTAGGCCCTCATGGCTTTGTTTTTGGACTTCCCCCAGAAGGCCTCATATCAATGGAGTTGTTTGTCTTCCCTTATAAACCCAAGATCTACTCCTTATTTAACCAATGTGGGATTCTACAACACTTTGTTTGTATTCCCAACAATTGTTTTGCTAATAGTTTGAATGACCACTTAAACCAACATATAAGATAATATCTAGACCCAAGATATATGGAAGTTTAGACATGACGTAACTGTATCTCAATTTGTAGCTTTGGTTTTGATCATTAAACTAACGTATTGTCAAAATATGACAATACAAACAAAAGCACTGGAAATCAAAAGTAAGAAGAATTGACTCTAGTTTTACGCATATTTTTTTCTTTCGACTGAATTGATGATTTATTTATTTTAAAAAAAGAAGATAAACATTTAAAAAAATAGGGAGGACAAACAAATTAGGGAGGTAGAGGATAAAGTTTTTTTTTTTTTTTTTTTTTTTTTGAGATAAGAAACGATGCGGATGATAAAGTAAATTGTAACAAAAGGATACTTCAGCATTACTAAAGGAAGGAAATTCAGATGCAAAAGAGTGTTAAATAGCTTAACGTGATATAAATAGTCTATCACTGCCATGAGAAAATCAACAAAAAGACGTTGGCGCATGCTTTGTATCTGAGGGATGAGAGAATAGAAAACAGATGAAAAGATGAGAAACACAATTGGTCCCACAAAACCCACAAGGAGATTGATCTCCCGAAGGAGGGAGGAAAGAAATATAATTGATCCCCAACACCACAAAGAGATGTGTGTTTAAGAGAGAGAGAGAATGTTTAAATTTTCATAAAAAGAAACATGATTGGTCTCCTGCACCCCTGAGAAAGAAAATCTTCCTCAACAATAAAAGCAATCAATTAATTCCTGAAATTTTTAACTGTTTTATGATGCATACCCATTTTAACATTTGATCATTGGAAAACTGAAAAGTCCACAGTGATGAAGAATAAAATTTTCATTCAAAATTTTGATAGTTTGGGCCATATATTCTCAACATTTTTCAGAGAATCCTACTTTATATATTTTTATTGACTCATTGTCATCTTCTGATAAAATAACTCAATTGACACCATATAAATTATAAGTAAGATTTAAGAAACCATCAGCTTGTAATATACTATAAAATTGAAAAGCAATTTCTGATGGAAGTAGTGTAAAGTACCATACGCTCCAGTATCTTCACTGCTCAACCATATTTCCCTCACTCCTTCTTTGATTACAGTTCTTACACGCTTTACCTACAAATACAGTTTTTTCAGATCTTTTTCAGACAGAAGAACATAAAGTTTTGAACTGAAAAAATAAATAAATTAAGGATATACATTTTACAAAAACCATACATTAGTTTAAAGTCCTTACAAGGCTATCTACAGTGTAACTTCCCAAGTGACCACGAGCATGTTTTGTCTTACAGTAAGTGCAAGCACCTAAACAGCCAACATTGATTGGAAGTATTTCAATGAACTTGTTCTTTCGCACCTGTTCGAAAACAGAATCAAAATAGCTTTTTTTAATAGTTAGCGACACGGTAGAAAAAAAAAATATAAGCTAAAGAAGCTTCTTAAAGCCAACTCAAATATGACGCAAGAGACTAGAACAGGAACCAATTCACACTTTTGGGAGGTCAAGTGCTGGCAATGTCTTGCGATTCAACAGCCTTACTTCATGACCTTTCAATGTCTCTTCCACAACCTCTACCACACGGTCAATCTGCTGGACTCCTACTATACTGACACCTTCTAGCTCCTTTAAATCTCGACTACCTTGGGGTACACACCCAGCTACAACAAGAGGCTTTTTTGCATTTTTGCATTTTGTTATTAGAGTGTCCATAGCAGACTGACTAGGAGATTTAACTGTGCAACTGTAAAAAATATTTATCAGGCTATTATTAGTTCAGAATTCCAAATATCTACTTTTTTACAAAGGCAGACAGGGAAAAAAAAATTAGAAGCAAAAATATAGATCTGCACATATTTAGAAGCTATCTACATCAAAGCACATTAATGTAGAGCTGAAACTATGAAGAGGAAGTTGAAGGTTAATGCCCTCAAGAAGATCTAATAACCAACCTGGGAAAGAAACAACAAGATACTGAACAAACGATGCAAAGAGTATGTTTGCAAGTTAGAGGCACATAAATTTTTTGATTACTGAACAATTAAAAGCATTAGAAAGAATACACAGGCAAGGCAACTTGTGTTTTTTTGCAACTAAGAAAGCATTTTTCAATGAACATTTTTTATACTTTAAGACAAAATAAGAAAATGTAAAATTTGAAGGAACAGATCATACGTATTTATAAGCCACAAATCTGCCTCTTCAGGATTCTCGCTTAACAAATAACCAAATGCTGAAAGCTGACCAGACATGTATTCGCTATCACTCTGTCAATGACAAAAACAATGAAGAAAATTGTATCCAATTTTTTTTTTTGCAATGGTGACACAGAACGCATCAGTGAGAGAAGAAAAGTAGTAAATAAATAGACAATTGCAATGGAAAAATAAAAGCAGCTCAATTTGAACATACATCTAGTGAAAAGAAAACACAACAGAAGGCTTGGAGAGAGAACATCATGATGAAACCATCAATCTTGCGAATTCAAAAGGATCAAGACACTTATTATTGAAAATACTTTGATTCCTTCCCAACCACAAATCTGATATAGGAGCTTTAAATGCATTAATGCACGGTAAATTCGCCTTTGGGGCCACAGAAGGACCAACTAGAATCTAAAGCACATTTTCATTCTGAGACATTTATTTCAGAAAACCTTGATAGTATGTTTTTTTTGTAGGAAACGAACTTTTTGTTGATGATATGAAAGATAATAAGAACCTATGGTGGCTACAATGTATAAGATAAAACGAAGGAAGCACAATAGGTGTCCATCCATGAAAACACTGTATACAAATACCCAAAACGGCAACCCTTTTCATATGGTATTTTGAAAACCATTATTCCCAAGGTTTTGTGATCCAAGCTTCGATGAGAGGAAGATAGCAAAGCATCAAGGGAAAAAATTGCCATGGGATTTGACGTGGAACATAACTTAGATGGTTGTGTACCTTTCTAAATCCTAGTAAAGGATAATCTGAGGCACTAAAAGTTAAAAATGTCTTCTTTGCCAAAGAAAATCATACAAAAAATCTTCAGAACCGAACAAGAATGCTTCCAAAACAGAGATAAGTAGTTATAGACAATGTTTTAAAAGGCTAAAGGCAGCCTCAAGGCTTTTTCTCTTGACAAGGCAAGGCGTAAGCCTCAATTTTAATTAAAAATATTATAATAAATCTAAATTTGTGTGAACCAGTGTTTTCAAAGCGCAAGACGCAATGCAAGGCGATACTCTCCTTAATCGCCTTAAAGCGAGAGGCGATAAAA
>JBBMKA010000029.1:26206-63222 GCA_037833695.1 Sechiopsis laciniata
ATGGGAATTTTTTCTCCCCCATCCCTTGCCCTGTTAGGGGCGGGAGCTTTTTTTAATATATATATATATATATATATATATAATTTGAAAACATATATTTTTTTAATAAATTTAAATATAGTTTAAGTTTTTTTCTCTTTTGAAATAAGGTAAATTTTTTTAATTAATATATACTAACATTTTATATTATATATTATATGATAATAATTTTTTTTAACCAATAAAAAAACTAAATCATTTAAAAAACATTAAAAAAATAACAATTATTTTAATGAAGTTTTAAATTAAACAATTTTTTTTCCAATTAAAATTTTTTATTTAAACTATTTAAAAACTTTTAAACATTAAATTTTGATTTTTTTTTTTTAAAAAAAAGATAAGTATGAAATAAAGAACCGTACAAAGATCACAAAATGAAACTATCATAATACAAATATGTTACTTTTTCAAATTTAATTTCTATTTTTTTAAAAAAATAAAAAATAATGTGTTTGAAATAAGAAATGTGCAAAAAAAAAAAAAATGTTTATAAGTGAGGTGAGGAAGAATTTTCCACAAACATCTTAATTAATGTGACCAAAATGATATTTTAACTATTTTTATTTAGTATTTGTGGGTCACGTTTTAATTAATGTGACCAAAATGAAACACTTTTTTTTTTGTTCATTTTATAAACATACATTAAAAAAAAAAAATTTACTTAAAATCATAATGATTTGTTTAAAAATAGAAAACGGTAATAAATTGTCTATTTTAACAAAATAACTATAAATGTAGTCAAATTTAAAAATATTTACATCCATAATGATTTCAATATAGTATTATTAATATTCATTAAACAAAATTGTTTATTATCAATACAATATTTTGTATTATTAATACAATCTATGTATTATTAATACAGTATTATATGCTATTGATATGCTATTGTGTAATATTATAATATTATGTATTATTAATACTTATATTTATACTAGGATTGTTAATTTTTTTTAAAAGTTATCATATTTGTAATTATTTTTTGAATTTGACTAATCTGGTAAGTTTTTCTTAAAAATATCACAAAAGTTGTGAACACACATACACACACATATATATAATTTAACAATATTTGTGACTCGAACCCATAACCAACTAATTTCTATTTGATACAAGATTTTAATTACTTTTTTTTTAACAAAGATTTAATTACTTGGGTTGAAGTTAATATAATAATTTTAGAACCCTACATTTCACTTGGTTTGAAAAAAAAACCTTTCACTATTTAGTGTTCATTAAAATTATTTATCCTTTCATTAAGGTGTGAATTTTTCCTTACATGGGTTATGATAGTTTCATTTTGTGATCTTTGTTTTTTTGTTTTTTTTTGAAACACACTTTGGATTCTTTTAAATCAAAATTTATTTTTGGGAAAAAATATCTTTTTAGTCCTCACCTTTTGGTTATAATTTCATTTTGGTTTGTAAATTTGAAAATCAAACACTTTTATCCCTAACATTTCAATTATACTCTATTTTAGTACTTGAGTTAACGGAACCATTAGTAGATAACGAAATGGTGACTAGAGTAATGGTTAAATTAATTTTAAAATCAAATAAATTAATAATGTGGTTATTAAGATGCTTGCATGAATTTTATTTCTAAAAAAATAATTACAATTGAAATTCAAAAGATACCTTACAACTTTTTAATCTTTTTAGTTAAAAAAGGTGTATTTTTTTTATTATTAAAATAGAAATTCAAAAGCACCTTACAAATTTTTAATCTTTTTTTAAACTAAAAAGATTAAATTTTTTAAAAAAGATTAAAAATTTGTAAGGTGCTTTTGAATTTCTATTTTAATTATTTTCTTAGAAATGAAATTCATGTAATCATCCTAATAACTACGTCATTAATTTATTTTATTTTAAAATTTAACCATTATCCTAGTCACCATTTTATTATCTCACTAAGGTTCCGTAAATTCAATTACTAAAATAGAAAATTATTAAAATATCAGAGATAAAAGTGTTTGCTTTTGAAACTTGAGGACTAAAATGAAACTACAACCAAAGGTAAGGACTAAAAAGTATTTTTTTCCTTTATTTCTAAATTTTTTTAAATAGTTCAAATGAAAGGATTTAAATAGAAACTTTTTTGTTCAATTTAAAACTTCATTAAATTAATTGTTACTTTTTAATGTTTTTTAAACGGTTTAGTTTTTTTATTGGTTTAAAAAAATTATTATGGTATAATGTACAATATAACATTAAAAAAAAAAAAAACTTCAACTATATTTAAATTTTGTAAAACTACGTTTTCAAATAAAAAAAATTATAAAAAAATAATAATAAAGGTGGCAGCAGTATTGGATGAAAAATTAAAACCCGAGATTCTACTTTTCTTATATTAAGTTAGCGAATGGTAACGAGACTTCTTGAGAACTAGAACCTAAAATTTCACGGGCATAAAACACTTGAAGACCAATTGAATAAGAGAAAAATTCAAAGCAAAAACACATAAAAATTGTGTTTTCATGGGACATTTTTTGTTTTTTCAATTTCATCCCACCATAGGTAAAAAATTATAGTAATAACTTTTGGTTATTCATGCATATAAACCTATTTCTAAAATAAAAATAGGTTTCAAGGTTTTTTTTTATAAAAAAAAACTAGAGTTCATGTGAGGAAAAATGGAGTTTTTTTTGTGCATTATACAAGTTTGTGGGGTTGTAGCAGACCCGGTCGAAGTTCTTCTTTTCTTATATTATGGCAGAGAATTGTAACAAATTATTTGAGAATTGAAACATTAAATTTCATCAGCATAAAAACACTTACAAACCAACAAAAAAAGAAGTAGAGATTACAAAACGAAAAAACACAAAAACCATGGTTCCATGAAAAATTGTTGAGTGTTTCAATTTTATCCCACCATCTGAGAAAAATTCTAGTATAACTTTTAGTTATTCATGAATATAAATCTATTTCTAAAGTAATTTTAAAAAATTAGAGTTTTTGTAGGAAAAAATGGAGTTTTTTATGTGTATTTATTATACACGACGTTTGTGGTCGATCGGTCGAGGTTCTTCTTTTCTTATACTATGGTAGCAAGACGGCTTGAGAACTAAAAACTCAAATTTTGGAGACGAAAAAACACCATGATTAATGATAAGTAATTTTAAACGATGAATAATTATAAAATGTATTTGTTGTACAAATTATTATAATAGAAATTATAATAATTGATGTTTGTGGTACAAGTTATGATAATAAAGATAGTGATAAAACTATGTTTGAGATGCAGATTATTACGATAAGAGCAATGTTAATCTCAAAAAGTAATTGATAGATTTTATAACCCAACAACAAAAATAAGATAAGATAGTCATTTAGGTTTGAGCCAACCTATACATTATTATAATCGATGGACTAAATATGAAACTCAATCACCACTTACATATATACTTCCCTAAGATGGTAAAATATAAAATGAGTAGAGGTGTTCAAACAGCTCAAAATCGAATAACCTGAACCAACCCAACCCAATTTGACAGGTTGCATTGGGTTAAAAACATTTTTAGGTTGAATTGGGTTCAAAATCATGAAATGTTTATAGGTTAGATTGGGTCGAGGGTTGACATAAAATTAACCCAACTCAATCCGACCAACCCGAAATTATTATTTAATTTTTTTAAAAAAATATTTTTACTTATAATATAATTATATATGCGTATATTTGTTTTATTTAATTATTATTGTTAGACTTTTTATTTCTCATATTCTTTAGTATTTTTTCAAATATTTATAATTTATATATCATGATAAAGTATATAGTTAAATTAGGTAAAATATCTTTGTTGGTTTTAATTATATATTTATTTTATAGAAGTCGAATTATGTCATCTAATTTTATTGTTTTAATTATCTATTTGTTTTATGTTTTATAATTAGAATCTTTTATATGAACCATGATTGTAAATTTATATTCATTTCATTACCTTAATTGGTGATTGTATTTTGTTTATGTATAATGTAGGATTAATTTAATAAAAAGATATATTTATATTTATTATTGGACCCGATGACCCAATCCAAAAATATAAGGTTGGATTAGGTTGAATTGTCTCTTTAATTAAGTTGGATTGAATTAAAATAATGACCAATCCAAAAATTTAAATTGGGTTGAAAACTCCTCTCAACCCAACCAATGTTCACCCTAAAAATGAGAGGTGAACAAACTTCTTTACCCCTTTTATCCCCCACTTTTCTAGATTCTATATTCTTCTTCTTCTTTTTTCTATTTTTTTTTTTATCCTTTTTCATATTTTTTCACAAATACACTTTTCTTTTTCTTTTCAAAATACTGTTCTCTTTCATTTATTTTTATTATTATTAGTGGGGATGCTTCTAAGGGTAACTATTGTGATATTCGGGAGATGCTTTCCAACAGCTCATCTCTAAATTTGGCTTTACATTAGCGCAAACAAAATAGAATATTCATGAGTTTTCCCTTTTTTTTTTAATCATGTCACATGTTTATGAAATAGATTGAAATATGTCGTTGAATTTCTTTTCTCTAATTTGGCCCTGTCTTGAAATTGATAGATTAATTATATATCAAAATTAAATTTAAAAAGTAAAATTTATACATAAATTCTTAACTCCGCCCATGTCACGTCATTACTTAATTGACCGAGTTAAAATACAATAACTAAGTGGGTGGTGATGTTTAAAAAAATATTTATTAATAATTAAAATTTAGAGAATTTTGCATGTATAAAATATTTCCATGCACAAAATGAAAACTAATTCATTTGTAGTAGGAAAATCTAAATTGAATTCTATCACTAGTTGAGTTCTATAAAAATTCAATCAATGGTAGACTCATTTTATCATTGATTAAGTTTTATCACTGATAAAAAAAATTGAATTCTATCACTGATAGAAAATTAAGTTCTGTCACTGTTAGAATTCTATCAGATAAAAAATTATATGCTATGTTTGAATTGTTTTAAAAATTGTACTCCAAATGTGTGAGAGTAAATCCCTCCCAAATTTAAGTGTCTGTTCTCAATTTATAAAAAAGGAAAGCCATAAAGAAGAGGAATTGGATGCAAAGCAAACCAAAAAAGAAAAACTCATGAATATTCTATTTTGTAACTCTCTTCTTTACCCATTTGTCTTTTGGCTAAAATGATGAATCTTTAATGAATGTTATTAAAGTTCAATTTTCTTTTCATTTCTCATTTCTTCATGAGCAAAAGAGCATAATTCTAATACAGCAATATTTTAGGCTAAGCTTAACAAAACATAGGTTCAAAGCCACCCAACTAAAACCAAAAATAATATAGAATTTATAGTTTTTAAAATGGAAGGTTTTAAATAATCACGGTTCTAAAAAATTTGAGATTTATTAAAAGTTTTAAGGAATACAAATAAATAAACTTTATTTATTATTGGAAACACCCACCACTATTCAGTATCATCATCATTCTAATGTAACTGCTAATATGCTATACCAAGCCAAATAAACAACCAAGCATAAAAAAAAGGCAAATAAACAATGTACACACTATCTATGATGAGAACCTCAAATCCACAAGAATCTCTCTCAATCAAAATAGCATCCACTTTACTCACCCTCTCAGCTCCAAAACATTTGTTTCTGTCTTCATACTCCAATCCCAAATGATCATCTTTTTCTCATCTTTCTCTTCCATTTCTCTCCTCTTCTACACAAACATCTCTTCTTCATCATTTGTTTGTTTCAGCTTCCCTCCACAATGACCAAGCTCGTCGTCGAAGTCATCGATGCAGCCGACCTCATGCCCAAAGAAGGCGACTCTGCTAACCCCTTTGTCGAGGTCCACTTTGACAACCAAAAGCAGAGGACTCTCACCAAACACTCACACCTCAATCCTTACTGGAACCAGAAGCTTCTCTTCAACATCTCTGACCCTAAACATTTTTCCAACATGACCATCGATGTGGTGGTTTTTCACGAGAGGAAATCTGGCCACAGTCGAGATTTTCTCGGCCGTGTCAGAATCTACGGCATCTCGGTGCCCCTTTCTGAAAAGGAAGCTAATATTCAGAGATACCCTCTTGACAAACGTGGCATTTTCTCTCATATCAAAGGCGACATTGGGTTCAAAATGTATATGGTTCACAATAATGATGAAATCAATCAGGAGGAGTTGCATGTTCCCATTCATGGATATGAGAGCAAGAAGGACAAGGATGTCAAGACCTTCCACTCCATTGGAACAGCTCCAACCACGGTCGCGACTCCTCCATTGATAGAATTCAAGCGGCTACCATTAGAGGGGACACGGATGGACTTTGCTCAAGCGGGTTCATCTCCAGCGACAGTAATGCATTTGCCAATTCCAAAACAAAATCCAGAGTTTGCATTGGTGGAGACCAACCCTCCATTAGCAGCAAAATTGGGGTACGGTTATAGAGGTAAAGACAAGATCATCAGCACCTACGACATGGTGGAGCAAATGGATTTTTTGTATGTAAACGTGGTTAAAGCTAAAGATCTCCCGGTCATGGATGTTTCGGGGAGTTTAGACCCTTATGTGATAGTGAAAGTGGGAAACTACAAAGGTGTCACAAAGCACTTAGAGAAGAACCAAAACCCAGTCTGGAAACAGATTTTTGCCTTTTCAAAAGACAGATTGCAAGCAACTTTGCTGGAAGTGATTGTAAAAGACAAAGATTTGGGGAAGGATGATTTTGTTGGGAGAGTTTTCTTCAATATCCTTGAGGTTGCATTGAGAGTTCCTCCAGATAGTCCATTGGCTCCTCAATGGTTCAAATTAGTGGACAAGAAAGGGATCAAAGCCAAAGGAGAACTGATGCTTGCTGTTTGGATGGGAACTCAGGCTGATGAGTCTTTCCCTGAGGCTTGGCATTCTGATGCTCACAGCATCAGCCATGATGACCTTGCCAACACAAGATCAAAGGTTTATTTCTCTCCTAAACTCTATTATCTCAGAGCCCAAGTGATTGAAGCCCAAGACATCATCCCATCAGACAAATCCAAACCTCCAGACACATATGTAAGAATACAGTTCGCAGGTCAAGGGAAAGTAACCAAACCTTCACAGATGAAAGTGATAAACCCGGTTTGGAACGAGGAGCTGATGTTTGTAGGATCCGAGCCATTTGAAGATTTCGTCATCATCTCAGTTGAAGACAAAGGAACAGGAGAGATTCTAGGAAGAGTGATCATCCCATCAAGAGAAGTTCAACAGAGGCTCGAGACCACAAAGCTCCCAGACGCCTACTGGTACAATCTTCACCGTCCATTCATAGCTAAATTAGAGGAAACCGAGAAAAAGAAGGAGAAATTCTCCAGCAAGATCCATGTTCGTCTCTGGTTCGACTCAGGGTACCATGTTTTAGATGAATCAACCCACTTCAGCAGCGATCTTCAACCACCCTCCAAAATCCTCAGAAAAAACAGCATTGGAGTACTCGAATTAGGGATTTTAAGCGCTCGAAAGTTACATCCAATGAAGAGCAAAGAAGGAAAAACCACAGATTCTTACTGTGTGGCCAAATACGGCAACAAATGGGTTCGAACAAGAACACTTTTAGACACCCTCACCCCTCTTTGGAACGAACAATACACATGGGAAGTTTACGATCCTTGCACTGTAATTACAATCGCCGTTTTCGACAACGCACACACAAATGAAAGCAAAGAAGATGCAAAAGACCAAAGAATTGGAAAAGTAAGAATTCGATTATCAACATTAGAGACAGAAAAAGTATATACGCATTATTACCCCTTATTGGTTCTTCAACCCTCTGGCCTGAAAAAGAACGGAGAGCTTCACTTGGCTATAAGATTCACCTGCATTGCCTGGGCCAAAATGCTGACACAATACGGGAAGCCATTGCTGCCCAAAATGCACTATCTGCAACCAATTCCAGCCAAAAACATGGACCTACTCCGATTCCACGCGATGAACATAGTGGCGACGAGGCTGTCCCGAGCCGAGCCTCCGCTCCGGCGAGAGGCTGTGGAGTACATGCTCGATGTGGATGTCCACAGGTTTAGCCTCAGAAGAAGCAAAGCGAATTTCAATCGCATAATGTCGCTTATCTCGGGAATCACCGCTATTTACGGATGGTTCAACGATGTGTGCATTTGGAAAAATCCTATCACGACCTGCCTCGTTCATATCCTGTTCTTGATTCTCATCTGTTACCCTGAGTTGATCCTTCCGACCATCTTCCTCTACCTATTCGTGATTGGAATCTGGAATCACCGATTCCGATCTAGGTTTCCGCCGTACATGGACACGAGACTGTCTCAAGCGGAGCATGTTCTCGCCGACGAGCTCGAGGAAGAGTTCGACAACTTTCCGACGACGAAGCACATCGACACTGTGAAGATGAGGTACGACCGGCTGAGGAGCGTGGCCGGAAAAGTGCAAACGGTGGTCGGAGATCTGGCGACGCAAGGGGAAAGAGCACAGGCGATTCTCGGGTGGAGGGATCCGAGGGCCACATCGTTGTTCATCATCTTCTCGTTGATGTGGGCGGTTTTCATCTACGTAACGCCGATTCAGGTGGTGGCGATCCTGATCGGACTTTATGTTTTCCGGCATCCGAGATTCAGGAGGAAGTTGCCGGCTGTTCCTGTCAACTTTTTCAAGCGGCTGCCATCAAAGGCGGATATGATGTTACTATGAGATGCTTTTTTTTTTTTTAATTATTTTTTTCTATCTGTTTTTTGAACTACATATATTGCATTTTTCAGAAAAAAAAAAAAAAAAAAAAACTACATATATTGCAATAAGTTTCAACAAGCATCAAAATCATAGCAAATGATTATGATCTGTAGCATTGGGTAAATTATGTTCATTTTGTCTTTCTTGTATGTACTCAATGGCCTAATTTCTGTATGAGAAATTCTTTTGTTTAATAAAACATCCTTCTCAGGAATATTATTGTCTTTAGATTTGGATCTCAAACTAGTGAAGTTTTATTTAAAAACACACCTTAATTTTTATAAAAGAAGAACTTTGACACTAACAACGTTTAAAAAAAATCCTTACAATAATTTACGGATGAAAACTGTTTAAGTTTAGTTCGTATAATGTGTTCATCACCTTAAAAAAAACTTTTAATAATATTTTTACAGATATGTTTTTTTCTTCTTTTGGTAGATTTTTAATGAAAATAAACATGTTATTAATATTTAAATGAAATAGTAACAATTTGATCAAATAAATTCAAAAAATAAAAATTCAAAAACATAATCATTTTTCAATATATTCAATGACTTAAAAATAAATACAAAATTATTGTTACCCGATGAATTTGAAATCTTAAATTTTGATAGATTTGGATAAAGACTTTCACTTAAAAGACATTTTATCATCATTTCACTCTATGAAATATGTAGGAGGTGTTTGGATGAGAAATTATTTTGAATAGTTAAACATTAAGAGTTGTAGTAAAAAGACTTGTTTAAATATAATTTTTATGTAGAGGAATTAGAGACACTAACTTGTTTAGACTTTGATTTAAAATGAGTAGATATTTTGAATAGTTGAAAAAAAAATGATTAAAAATGAGTAGTTAGAAATTAAGATTTATTTTTGAGTAGTTATAAATGAATAATTACAAATAAATTGTTAAAAATGAAAAGTTATTTTTAACAGTAAAAATGAATAATCATTTTAAGTACTTACAAAAAAAACTTGTTTGAATATACTTTTTTAAAGAAGAATTAATAAATCTTCAATCTAAATTTTCGTTAAATATGACAAACAAACACTCCCTATACCTTGAACTCATTTCAATAATTTAGCTTAGTCAAATGTCTCATTTAACGTTAAATTATGGGGGTGAAAATAAATTCTTCGTGGTTCTATAATTTCTTTCCTGGGAACTTTCAAAATTTTACCGGTATTTTTTACACAAATTCTATAGTTCGATAGTATTTTTGTCCTTTTTGATAATTTAGCTTGTTTTCAATTTGTAGATTTTGGCATATTTACCCTATTTATTAAAAGTTATTTTTTAAAATCTATTTATTAAAAGGTGTTAAAATTACAATATATTTGTTAAATTCTGACAGATTAACAAATTCGTAAGAAAATACTGTTAAGAGCACCAAGAATCCCAGCTTCATCTATGTCTCCCTCTCCACACTCCAATTTATGAATCCAATCCCTTCAATTGTTTCTCCACAATTTGTTTTCTCCCATTACAGCAAACAATTACGGCATTCCATTCCAGGACTCAAATCTCTCAATCGTGGCCTCTGAACCCTTGAATTCGCTCGTGAATCGAAGCTATTTTGAGGAAGAAGAAATGAAGAATCGATCTCCGGGAAGCGAAATTAGTCCCAGATCTTGTGTTCGTTTGGGAACTGAGCGGCTCGGGTAAACCCTAGGTAGCTAGCTCTCTCAGTCGCCGCTGGCAGTGCATAATGGAGAAATTAGTTTTTCTGGTTTTGTCGGCGGTGCTCAGAAGGAAAGGGATACTTCTGTTTGCTCCATTGTTGTACATTTCGATGATGTTTTTGTATATGGGCTCCTTGAATTTCGATGTTGTTTCCATTTCCAAACTCAAAACCAGGGTTGTTTCACTTCACAAACGCCCTCCCCTGGGCTCTGTGTATAGGAGTCCTCAGGTTTTTTATAAACTCTGGCCTTTCATGGAAGATCAGACCCGAAATGCTACTACCCATGCGGTATTTTTCTGCCTCTTCTATTTCTACGCTTCGTTTTGTTACACTTAACCTTCATTATCAGTTATTTGAATGCCTGTCTGACTAAATATAACAATTCTAAAACTAATTGTTAGCAAATAGCAACCCCGAGAGCCCTCTGCATTGTGATTTTGTTTTTTTTTTTTGTTTATGTTCACTGGTGAGGGAACAGTATCAATGTTTCGTCATTTGTTGATCTCAATTTCCTTGTTCTTTTATTTATTGGTATCTGGCTATCAAGACATCAGCAAACTTCAAAACCCGAGAGCCCTCTGTTTTCTTACTGAGAAACCTTATATTCACACAAAAAAGCAAAAGAACAACCTAAGAGCTTAGGGTAGAGAGAAAAGCCCTCCCCAAAGTAACACTAAAGGAAAGTCTTTCAATTATTAATTATACTGGAGAGGCTCTAGTTACAAAAGAATTTTGTGTGATTTGTGTACCACCAAGAGGCATTATGTTGCACACTAATCCAAAATGAAGCAAAAAAAGTTCCCAAATGGCAGTCTCGTTGGTTGAGGTTTGGGGCTTTCAAGGCATGCTTCTTTGGAGGTCTCAGGTTCGTGCTCCACCAGTGAGTTTAATAGTAAAATCCCTTGTTGACTCCCCGGTCCGGACCTTGGGATAGGTGTGGGTGTCCCTAGGTATAGTGGAGCGAACCTTCGATTTTCTGGTTTAAAAAATAAGTAAATGAAGAAAAAGAAGAAGACTCGTCTTCAAACGTCCTAAGATTTCTTTCTTTCTAAAGGTTCCACAAAAGTGCCTGAGTTGCACAACGCCATATGATCTTTCCTTTCTCTTTGAAGCATCACCCATCTAAACTCTCCAAAAGCCAATCATCAATCTTCTTTGGCAAACAGTACTTCACCCTAAGCTCATTGAATACACGAGCCCAACCCTTCCTAGCAAACAAATAATGTAGGAAAAGGGGATCAATTATCTGGTCATTTGCATTTCTAAGACAAAGGCAACAAGCTGAAGAAAAGAAATCTCATTTAGGGGTCTTTCCTTGAAGTCTTTTAATGCTCCTATAAGCCATTGCTCACAGAAAATCCTTAATCTTCTTAGGAACTTTGCTCTTTAAAATCCCTTGGATACAATGCTGGTTCACTTTTACAGCTTTCTTGGACAGCCTTAAAACAAAGAGCCTGGCTCACTTCATGGAGGAGTCTGAAGGCTCAAGCTTCCGCTTAACTTCATCTATGTTTTAATCCTCTTTGTTTCATTCATCAATGAAATGTTTCTCTTTCTAAAAAAAAAACTTTTTCCATGTTATAATTATGGCAATAATTAGAGTTTGAGATATATTGACCCAGCTTTCCAACTCTCTGTCAAAGAACCCCCTTCTCAGCCCTATGTCCCAAGCTTGCTGATCTTCTCTCTAACAATCGGCCACCAAAAAACAAATTTCCTGTGGAAACTGCAAATAAATCAGGAAAATAGCTAGTCAAAATGTTTCGGTGTTTGACCCCACTTGAAATAAGTATTTTAGAAATAGCAAGAGGCTCATGATTTCCTGAAGGTTTTCTGCATGAAGGATATAGATGTGTACCGAAAAAATTGAAAATTGATTGATGGTTGTGCAGTTGTCTACTGCATGGAATTCAAGAGTGCACCATGTTTGGAGACCATGTATCAGTAGAAGCACTATTACAGGTTTGAGACTTCTTATTATATAGTACTAAATTCGAAAGCAGTTCAATTGAAACTTATTCTTGAAACTCACTACTCAATATTTATCTTTCATTTTCTTTTATGTCTATGAAAATTTAATTTCCTGCACAGTCATGCAATGCAACTAATTTATTTTACAAAAGTTGTAATTACCCGCAGAATTTCATTGGGGTCCTGTAGTATTTTCCATTTATGCATGACCAACTATTTATTAATCAAATGAATTCAATGTAACAGAAAGGCGTGCTTAAGTGAGAAGCTTATATTCCAAGATATTTACACATCAAATATTAATATATTATATGATGCAAATGTTCCGTAGATATTTTATGATTTGGTAATGCAAGATGATGGTGTTCTAAAAAGCCTGTAAGAAATGTGTTTAAAGATTTTTTCCCTTTAATGATTTACAGAGTTGCCAAAGTCGAATGGTTTCAGTAATTCATTTCTTTTCTCTGTGAAGGCATTATATACAAACTAAAGATTTTCCCCTTTAATGATTTACAGAGTTGCCAAAGTCGAATGGTTTTCTTATCATTGAAGCCAATGGTGGGTTAAATCAGCAAAGGTTATCGGTGAGTTACCATGATGTGTAAACTCACGAATGGATGGCACATGGTGCTTACCGTGGTTGTAAAAAACGTCCGTTTCACGTTTAACAACCTCGGTGCTCACTATTTTACTAGTTTGTTACTTCCTCTATTTTTCACTCCTTTACCACTAGGACAAGTTTTATATTCTTCAATTTGCAAAGTTCAGGATCATTTAGTCAACAAATATCTTTGATGACTTGAAATTGAAATATTCTTCCTTTCTGTCAATTTATTCACAGTTTTGCTTAAACTATATAGTCAACAGTTTGTCAGTTGGAAGATAGCTCATCTGTTGTGGTTGGACTACCAAGGGATGGTGTATATTCTTTCTTTTTCATTGGTTCGTTTTGAATTGTGATAATGATAATTTTTTTTTGGTATGAAATTGCAGTACTGAATAGAAAGTATAAAAGAGAACTTACCAGGACCGAAAGGGTTATAATGAGGACTCCCAATTGGTTAATGTCACAAACAAAAAGGGATAATTACATAATTGTTTGGATTAAAAAGCCCAGGGAAACATAAATAGGTAAAACACTCCCAAAGCTGCTCCTTGGATTTTTCTTCTTTGTATTCCTATGTTGCTCCCATTCCAAATAATCCAGAAAATAGTTGATCCTGAAAAAATCGGGTGAAGGAGGTCTCATTCCAAAACCAGTATGCCGAAGTTTTCTACCTCTTTAGTGAAAGAGAGGGTGCAGTAGGACCTTCTCAAGAGTTGAGCATAGATCACAACTAGATCTAAATAGGCAGTCCCAAGATGTCCAAATCCTTCAAACCCTTTCTGCAAAGAAAGCGCCAATGAGGAACCCTTAATGAAGTTCACTCGTTCTCAATCTATCACATAAACAACAACAAAACAAAAATCTTAGATCTCTCTGGCATTCTAACCTTCCAATGGCGTAGGATTGATTTTTGAGGAAAATTTGAACTCATACAAGCAAGAAAATTGAGAAACAAAGTCATCATTAGATATGCCTATACTTGAAATGATTGACTACAACAAAGAATCGGGCTCCAAGAGAAATGCGATAGTCACATTTGGACAAATAGGCAATGTTCTCGCTAGCCAAGTTCTCTCAAGGTCTCTTGCCTAATACACATCGACCATATTACCTGTTCTGATTATTGTGATAAGATCTCTCTCAATGTTATAGCATCCCTTGAATTTTAATTCTAGGTGTTATGAATTGCTAGCAGTTCACTCTCAAAGTTGGCTCCTATGGACAAGATGATTTTTCTTTATTTTAATAGAGAGGTGGGTCGAGAAAGAAAGGAGAGATATACATTGCTAATGCTACAATCAAAATATCCAATCAAACTATACCTTCTTTGGTCTAAATACGTGGATTGCTAACTCCAGCCTTTTCACACAGATATGTGATGCAGTTGCAGTGGCTGGACTTCTGAATGCTTCTCTTGTCATTCCAATATTTCATTTGAATAGTGTTTGGCGAGATTCAAGGTTAAAATCCAATTTTCACGACTTAATTTTTTTTATAATTTATCTATTCCATTCATCAATGGAAATTTTGTTTTATTTTTGTTTAAAAAAACAGTATAATTTTATCTCCCTGCTTGATTGTTCTTTAAATTGGTTCACTTGGTTAAAAAATTATGAACGAAAAATATTATTTATGACCTTTTTAGTATCCCTTTTTAATTCATCTCTGGAACATGATCTATACCTCTTATTTATGTTTATCCAGTTATTTTTGTTTTCCTTTTCTTGTTTATGTTCTCAGAAGTTCTTGTTTAGCCCAGTCTTAATGAGGCTTTTCTTTTTTCATTTATTCCCACGATCCGGATCATTGCTTGTTAGTTAACATTGATTACTTTCTTGTATGGTGCAAACCGCAAACATGTTTATCCTTGAGTCTTTTTAATTTATCTTTTTTTTTTTTGTCTTCAATTGAAGATCTTTTTGGTAATCACATTTACGTGCTTGAAGTTCACTTCTTTATTTCATTCATCAACTAAATTATTTCTCATTCCAAAAGAATGTTTTCCTATATTAAAAAAGAAACATCATGAGTCCATCAATGAAATTTTTTGTTATCTTGTAAAAAAAAATCATGCATGCTTACTTGCTTTACTTCAGTTGGGAGTGTGTTTCCTCTTTTTCCCTCTTTCATTTCCAAGTAGTTCATTGGTGAATTGGGGATAGAACTTTACTTCTTTAAAATCGGTGAACTCTCCTTTTGCTGCTAGACTCATCTCTGGGGAATAAGTCATTGCCACTTCCACCCTTTATTTTTTTTAAATTCGTCTTTTTTTATCATGCTTTATTTTCCTTGATTACTTTTTGGTCTTGAACTTGTTGACCCTTAGATATTAAATTATTACACATCATTTTCCTTTAATAACACAAAGGAAGGAGTCTTGGGGATTATGTGCATTACACATACGTAAGTGATGGAACGCCAACTGTATGCATAAATTTGAACAAATATCAAGAGAAGAATTGTACAGTGTAAAAGGTTGTAGCAAGTGAAATAATTGCACATGTAAATTTTTTATAAGTTAATTGTACAGGTAAACGAGTATAGTCTAAGAAGTAGGGACATAAGAACTTGCCATTTCTAATAATTAGAACATTGAGATCATAGGACAGGTTCAATAAAATATATTTCTTTTTAAAATGATCATGTGCAGTTTTACACATTTGTCAAATATGGTGAATTATTTTTATTAATTGATATCTTGTGATATAAATATTCCTAGTTTTGATTATGAACTTTAATGTGTTTATTAATTTTAATATTTTCTCTGCAAAATATGTACTCATGGTTCTTGAGTGTGTCCTAAGCATGACATGTCCGTGACATCTCTTGGGATTTAGAAAATAAATTGAAAAACCCAAATCGAGTACTCATGTGTATAGCATTCTTCATGATAGCTTAAAATGGATCTTCCATGCTTCCTAGGTTGAAGTTTTAAGGCAATCGGGCGTTTGTTTCTCAAGTCTCCATGTCCAAAACATGTTATTCTGTCAGCTGAAAATTATGTTTACATCAAGCACCATGTCAAGGCAATTGGTAAAACCATAATTTTAGAGAGCTTTCTTTAATGAGGCAGCTCATTTGGCACAGGGCATGGTGTTTGCTCCTGCCTCCTGGTGCCCAGCCTAGGTGCCATTGATAGTTAACTCAATGTCAAATGGCAGAAGCAAATGTATTCTGCTTTCTTTCAAATTCCAGAAGGGCAAAAATCATTCATGCAGTTTCCTTCCTTTCCTACTTGTGACAGCAAATTTGGTGATATTTTCGATGAAGATTTTTTCATACAAGCACTAAGCAAGCATGTCAATGTTGTGAGAGGGCTCCCAGATGATGTACTTCAGCAGTATGATAATAATATAAGCAGTATTGTGAACTTAAGAGTAAAAGCATGGTCAAGCCCAATGTACTATTTGCATAAAGTCCTTCCGAAACTTTTGCAGTTGAGGTATGTTTTCCATGTCCTAAAATAGAAAATTGATTTGAGAAGAAGCTTGATCTCATTTTATTTCCCTGGTGGCCTCCTAAACATTCAATAAATATATATTTAATAATAAATTGTTGGTTGTTAATATGTTATTTAGCTAGAAAATTATTAATGATTTCATTTTATTCTTATTATTATTCTTCCCTGTCATAGATTTTCTATCTTACACTAAAATTATTGGATTACAAGAATTTAATCCATTTAAACCTAAATGGTATCAGAGTAGAAAATACCCTAATTTTAAACCCTAGTTGCTTTCGAATCCTAGTCACAGTCGAAACTCTGGCCACTAGTTTTCAAAGGAGTGCCCTACTTCTAGCAAGTGTATTTGATTTCATTCTGGGGTGCTAGAAGATCTATTGTTGTTCGAAGATTTTCCATAGCTTCCCTTGTTGTTCGAAGATCTGCTTCAACATGGTATCAGATTGGGAGGTCAAGTATTTGAACCCATGTGAAGTCGTTTCATTCCCAATTAACATTGATTTCTACTTGTTGGGCATTTTTCAAAATTTCAAGCTCTTTCAAGCCCAAAAGTGAGAAGTATAGGTTGATATAATTAAATTTATCTCAACTCATCGGTTGAAACTCTTAAGTTGATTGGGGATTTAACATGATCCAACAACAACCAATCCAACTGGCAACAAGAACAATAGTGCAACTAGTACAAGTGTTTGCGCATGACCAAGAGGTCATGAGTTTGAATCTTCCCAACAATAGTTGTTGAATTAAAAAATATTCAACCCAACCTTACCCTTTCGGGCTGTCCAAACATGCCCTAAGATTATTGGAACACAAATATTTTATTCCTTTTTTTTAGTTTGTATATTTTATTCCATTCAAGCCTAGATAATTCTGGTAGATTCTTGATTTCAACCGTTTAAGATGATGACAAGAATCACTTTTCATTATGTGATGTAGGGCTGTAAGGATTGCCCCATTCTCTAACCGATTGGCTCATGGAGTTCCTTCAGATGTTCAAGCACTTAAATGCTTTGCTAATTTTGAAGCGTTGAGGTTTGCAGAATCTATAAGAACGCTGGGAGATCTAATGGTTGATCGAATGATTAAAAAAAGCTCTCATAGTGGAGGAAAATATGTTTCTGTGCATCTTCGTTTCGAAGAGGTGTTGTTCGTGTTTTTTCCTTCTTCTGGTAAATTCATGATTACTAAACTGCTTGTTAAATGTAATTTATGACTAAATGTAAATATTCTGTTCACAAAAGGATATGGTTGCATTTTCGTGCTGTGAATATGATGGTGGAGAAGAAGAGAAGCGTGAGATGGACCTTGCTAGAGAAAGAAGCTGGAGAGGAAAATTCAGAAGAAGGGGTAGAGTAATAAGGCCTGGTGCTAATAGGGTGGATGGAAAATGTCCTTTAACTCCACTGGAGGTACTTCATCATCTTTGTTTAATTAAGCATCTGCTCTCATTTTTCTGATTTGAATTTTTAGGATGAAATGTGTATGTTGTGGTCGCTGGTTCTGATTGCTTATTGCTCAAAAAATTAACTCACTAATGAAATCAGATATACGTTTTTAAATATTTTAGTAATTTTGTGTGCTTAAATTTTGATCAAGTTTTCATCGAGACATTTCATTTTTTTTTTTTTTTTTTTTTAATGACTTAGTTCCCAAGACTATGTAAACTGGAATTTCATAGAGGCTTAACAAAGTTGGCCCAATAAGGACCAGGTAATTAATAACGAGTTTTAGAGGGGATGGGTTTAGGCTATAGTAGCTACTTACTTGGGGGATGATTGGGATTTGGTGTTTGTGGGCAGAAGCAGAAGAGGTTGAATGAAAACCTGTTTGGGTTTTGGAGAAAGAAAAAGCCCGACCAGCTCCCTGGCAATTGCCTGCACATTCCAACTATCAGTCAAAACCAACTAAAGTTAGCTAAATCACTTGGCCTGCCCGCTGTGCCCGATTCACCTGTTTGATATTATTCTGCTTGCTGTTGAAGATGTGAGTAAGTGATATATGAATTGTATTGTTAGTTGACAGAACTTCCGATGTGGGAAGATGAGAGTTTGTAATTGAAATTGAAATTTCAAAAATATTGCCAACATTAAAGATCGAAACCCCCATCCTTTT
This sequence comes from Sechiopsis laciniata, assembly GCA_037833695.1. Classification (NCBI taxonomy): domain Eukaryota; kingdom Viridiplantae; phylum Streptophyta; class Magnoliopsida; order Cucurbitales; family Cucurbitaceae; genus Sechiopsis; species Sechiopsis laciniata. The sequence goes on from JBBMKA010000029.1 coordinate 44,773, forward strand.
GCACATTGAAGTAACTTGCACCCGACTTTGACATTTGACCACCTTTACTACATTTTGATGTTAGTATATATATGCAATTCTCTATTAGGGGAAAATTATAAATTTTGTTTGTATGATTTAAAGAAAGGTAGAATGTAGTTTTTATAGTCTTGAAATCAATAATTTAGTACATTTTATATTTTGTATTTTGAATTTTTTTCCCTTTTGATTTATACATTTTCAAATGTTCAATTTTAATTTTTACGCATTAGTTAGTTAATAAGACAAGTTTGAATTTAATTTAAATAAATAATTATTTCAATGATAAGTTAGTTAATATTATAAGTCTGCTCCAACTGCCCAAACTTTTTCACTCCTCTTCAAACACCAATCTCCAAACAAAGTTTGTCTTCCACTTTTTCTTCAAACAACACCCCAAACAAGTACTTCACACCTCCATATCACTTCCAAACTTCTCCTTTCGTTCCTCTTCCCTTCTCCAAATCAAAACACCCCCTAATGATTTAATATTTTTACAGGTGTCAATCGAATGTAGTAGAGACATAAATCGTCCTTTTAGAATAGTTGAGGTGTGTGCAAATGACTCGAGTAGTAAAAAAACTAGGACCATGACATTGTTAATTAAATGAATTTCAAACATGGAGATCTTTCACATTCATTCATCTCCCATCTCTCTTGTGATTTTGTTGATAACTTGTAGCTATGAAGACATTTGTTTGTATGTCTTGTGAAAATAGTCATTGTGCGTGTAAGCTAGCATGGACACTCACGACAAGTAAAAGCATGGTTTCACTCATCTTGTTAGTGTCTTACTCTGTTTTTTAATTTTTATTTTCTTTTTAATGGAGTTCCAATTTTGGATCGATAATCTATTTTCATTCCATCACTGAAAACTATTGTTTCATGTAACTTGTGAGAGAGTTTGTGCGTAATGAGGCCAATAAATATAATGCTTCCATATCCTTAAAACCTCCTCCACTCTGCTGGTTCATAATTCACTTTTATATGATATTGTAGGTCGGAATGATGCTTAGAGGAATGGGTTTTGATAATACAACTTCCATATATGTTGCAGCAGGAAACATTTATAAAGCTGAGAAGTATATGGCTCCACTTAGGCAGATGTTTCCACATTTAGAAACAAAAGACTCTATAGCTACCAAGGAAGAACTTGCTCCATTCAAGGTATTTAGTCAAATTATTCTCAGGTTTATCTACGAACAAGTTGATCATTTAGCTCAAAGCATGTATGTGGTGCAGGGCCACTCTTCTAGATTGGCTGCTCTCGATTACACTGTATGTCTTCGTAGTGAAGTCTTTGTCACAACTCAAGGTGGGAATTTCCCCCACTTTTTGATGGGTCACCGGCGCTATATTTATGCTGGACATGCGAAGACAGTCAAACCTGATAAGAGGAAACTAGCATTAATTTTTGATGATCCTAATATACGGTATGCCGAAGCTTTGCACACTTCTACATTTTATTTCTATATGTTGTATGTCTGGCTCATTATTGTATGATAGTCTTTTTTCCGTTAGTTTTGTATTTGATCTGCATTTTGGATAGCATGAAACTTATTTACCTCTTCTCTTCACACACCACAAGATTATGTCATATCAGCTTCTTGTATTTTCTGAAATGAGAATTGAGTGACCAAATGCATATTGTTATCTAAGAATATATGAATTACGCAACTACTTCATTTTCAACCATAATAATGATAACCTAAGTTCCGATAAATGATTCCGTGTATTTCTACGATGAAAATCAAATGACTGTATGCTGCATCAAACGTTCACCATGGTTTTGGTGTATTATTTCATGAAGTGTAGTCCACTATTGTATCTTGCTGGTTATACTGAAAAATTGCCCGTTAATATTTGGTAACAAACTTGCATATAGATGGCAAAACTTCACACAACAAATGCAAGATATGCTTCGCCACAACGATTTAAAGGGAATGGAAATGAAAAAGCCCAGTGGATCGTTGTACACGTTTCCCATGCCAGATTGCATGTGCAAAGTACCAAACACGAAGAACCACGATTAATCTTTTGGACATACAGATTTTTGTGGGTCTCCAAAGGTACAAAATTTTCTTTATACCGAGAATTTTTGCATTGTATTACTATGCAATTCGAACGCATAAATTTTATTTTTGATGTAAGTGGAGAGGATAGTTTTTCAGGCTGTGATTGAGGGGGGGCAGCTGGAATTGGTTCACTGATACAGAAAAATATTTGTATATGCGAAAAACATAGCAAGCTGATCATGTCAAATGATTTAAAGATAGTATTCTTTCTACTTATCCATAAGGTTTCTGTCCCTCATAGAAGCAGGTGCTCTATGTGCAACCATTTTGTTGTCTGCTGTCTGCTAACCAATAAAGTATAACACATGCTAATGATTCTGTTTTCTTTTCTTTCTCTTAAGAGTTGGGCAAGGAGGGAAAAAATAAAAAACATAAATAAATATGTAAGGATTCTACCTTACAAGAACATAAATCCAAAATTTATCGATGAAAATGTGGAAGGTTACAAGATAACCTAGTGAATCCATATAACCTAATGGTTCTTTGCTGGAATATATAGAAAAACTATTTACATTAGTGTCTACATTTTAAAATATTTAATAATAGAAAAAATATTAATTACGAAATGACATCAATACCCTCTACTAAATAACTAACATTAAACCATTACAAAAACCTACCATCGGAGGGCAGGAAAAGCTGTTGTCGCTGCCCATCATCTAGAAACTCCACCTTGCCTGACATCTCATTGGCTGTCGTAAACAGGGGTCCGACCAAAGGAAGGTCAGAAATGTAGAGGTTTTGATAATAAAACTTCCATATATGTTTACTGTCTACCTCTGTCGAAAGAGCTTCCTCAGACCGACACAACCAACGATGGAGGAATTTGACCATCGATCGAACTCTTCGGTCATGGTTGATCGTTCTGATCGCTTTGCTTGTTTATTCTTTTTTATACCTCGGTTAGAAAGATAATCTTTTTGTCCAAGTTAGATCTCTTTTTACTACTTGAGTAAACTCTTTTTTACTACTTTTTAGCTACTGATTTGATTTGCTACCTTTCTTTCTTTGTTCTCCTAATTGTTATTTTAAAATATCATACCATAAATAGTTTTCATTATCTTTCCTTAATCATAATTATTCTCTCTTGGCAATGCCATTAAATTTTGAAGTGATGAGTTTGGAAGATTCAAATGGATGTACAGAGTGATGTTGACTGAGATTTTTGAAGCCATTACCAGCTTACAGTTTTAAAAATAAAATGGCATTAACAAGCATTTCGTAGTTATATATATAAGTAAAACAGATACTTATATTTGTTGAAGTTGTTTTAGTCTGGTGGACTAATGACCACAACTTAAGATTTTAATGGCTATGGAAATGTTCTAATTATGTTTGTTAAATGAGATTTTTCTTTTTAATAACTATGTCCTAAAACTTGAAATTATTGAATTTTTATGTTTCTACCGATTTGATTTTTGAATTTCTCATAAGCATATGTTTTGACAGTTATCACTAAATTTCGATTATCATATTGAATTTAATTGGGATATTGGACCAGACGTATTCTAGACTGTTTTTGAAATCTAATACTTAAAATTCGAAAATAGTTTAAGATTTTTACTCAATACACTACAAAATTTTAGAAGTAAAATTGTAATGAATATTCAAAAACTAAATATTAATAAAAAGGATATTCTTTATTGAATGAATGGATGTATATTTAATGTATATAAACTTGAATGATCTTCAAATATAAAAGACAAAAGATCGAAACATCTGTGGATAATAATGCGTGGTTTTTACACTAATGATATCCCTCTCAAACTTGTTTTGGATAATATTTTGTTTTTACATTATTTCATCACTTTCCAATTGTTTTGGTTTAGGTTGAAGTTTCAACTTTCAAATTTGTTTGGATTTATTTAATTTTTGGCCCTACTTTTTAAAATATCTATTTTATTTCCCAAGCTTTCACAAAATAGCCATTTTAGTACTTAACATACAAATTTATATGGCAAAATAGGTTTGTTATGGTTAAAAAAATGTTGTAAGAAACCATGTTTTAGCTTTTGTATTTTTTGTTTTAGTTCATGGTAAAGGGTTTGGAGCTTGGTGCTGGTACAAAACTTTTTTTTTTTTGATATCTGTGACTGTCCGTGCCAGTTTGCGCGCACCTCGACTAACGCTTGACCCTACAATATTTGGATATCAAAGAAACTCGTAGAAAATTAATTCTTAAGTAAATGACTATCATAAATTGAACTCATTACCTTAAGCATTCTAAGACTCTCTTTGACCACTTGAGAATACAAAACAATTTCTCTACGGGTGGAAGTTGGATTTTGGCCTAAGCCATTGATCTCAAAGGTTCACAGTATTGATCAAACAGATACAAACAGGGTGAATGCTTTAGCAGATTATTCAAACCCATTAACTGCTATCTACAAGATCCAATAATAAAGGGTTGTTTGCTTGGGAGTTGACTTCAAGGATTTTCCTTCAATAATTGTTTTTTTTAGAAGTTCATGTTTGAATTGGGATTGGCGAATATGTAGCTTAAGATGGATAAAAACGAACGTATGAAATGAAGATTTCGAGTATAATAGAATCCAGAACTCATTTGACCAAATAAATAATACAATCATAATCTGCAATCATAGTTAAATCAATAGAAAATGATTTCTGATATAGGACATTAACTTTGACGTTTCTGATTCACTGCCACACGCATGGAATCAAGTACAATTGTGTACTAAACCAAGTACTAAACCAGTGAGATTATAGCAAGTACTTTCTCTACATTCAGCTTCCAAGGGAAAAAAAACAACTTGGCAATTGACCAAAACATCAACCAAAGGGAAAGTTGGAACCTCCCTCTTGGCTTTGACCTCCTGTCACTCGAACCACACATGGTATATACCGGGGCCACGTTCCTCCACGGTGAAGCCGGTCACACTTGGTATGTATGTTGGACAAAAAATCAGATCATACCAAACCACAAAATCACAACCATAATTCCTTCTTCCGATTTCGTAAAACCAAAAATCCATAGAGAACGCATATTCGGTCTTCAACCGGAGAACTTTGTGTTTAGTTTTGTTACCACCTGTATAGGATGACGAGACAATTGCAAATCCAGTTCACGAAACCTATTACTGTTACCAACAGCTTCCAGGGCATGCATAGATAATCTCCATGGCTTCTGAGGATGTGCTGCATGAAGTCCTCAGAATGAATGGAGATAGATAATCCCCCTAGAAGTTTGAGGAACCATAGTCCTGTCTGGATGTCATTATCTGTTAGATAGCATATAGCCACAAATATCATCATCATGTTAAATAAAACAAACAAAACAGCACAAGCAGGAGAATCCAATTCATTATAGTAATGCCATGTGCAAACCCTTGATAGCCGCCCTTAACTTTTTTATTCCTAAGTGTCTGAGTCAGCTTGCACACACTTCGACTATTCTCACGGGATAAAATAAATAAGCCTCTTTTGATATACTTTAAACTATGATTTTTAGTTAATTTTGACTCTTCTTAGTCGACTCTGTTGGAAGTCTCTTAAAAGATATTCTTGCTCTTAGTCTGAATGGAGATAAAATACTGCTAATGGGGGTAAAAGAACTCACATGATATACAATATGTTAAGAACCTGAAGATGACTTCTGAACCCATACTTGTTTCTGCATAGGCAACAAAGAAAATGAGTTTCTGAAAAACAAGTAATCATGTAACATGAGACATAGTGTGATTAGCTTAATTGTTTGGATGCAAAAGCAAACCTCATGGCCACTGGCAATGCCTCTTTTGGATGGCTTCCCTTCATTTGGGTTCAAAGACCCATCATCCTTTAAAACATGGCCAGCCCCACGACGTCCAATGTGTCTAATAGTACCTAGAGAAGCACAGCATGTATTAGATTTACAAAAGGTCGAAAATACTTAAGAAATCTACTAAGATAAGAGATGGACAATGTTAAAAAATATTGTGAGAGAGTACAACCATTCTCCACTGAACTGCTACGTCCACTCACAGTGGTTGTAATATCCCCACTCTTGTTTCCATGAATATCGTCTTTCATTTCCCCCCGGTAGGCTGTAAAGGCATAGAGATAATAAGAGCTACCATTTCATATCCAAAACATAAAGTTTCTGTATAAATCATTCCGTTGATCAACATAAAGCAGGATGATATGATAAAATGACCAAGGTTCTATACACAATATACTACGATAATATGATTGTTCAGCTTGCCCCCGGGTTTAGAGGAGCAAAGCTCCTAGTTCCGAGGTCATGAAAAAAAAAAATGATTGTTCAGCAGACTACATAAGCAAGTAGTATCTTCACCTCCAATGGGTTAGAATAGGACTATACTAGTAGTACCTTCAACTGATTCAGAAAAGGATTCATCAAGTTGTGAGACTGAGGCATCCGAACGGCTCCGTGGTGCCCAGACCCCACGATCAGGTCTATCTTTGTTTCTTATTCGTTTTTCTTGCTTCTCACTAGCAGTACCAAGGCCATGAAGTTCCTTTCTAGTAAACTTACTTTCCGTAGCCCTTTTTCCATCCCCTTCTGAACCAGATGGATTCGGTTCGTTACTGCCACTGGACATATCATTAGACCCAGATCGAGCATTAATGAGACGGGGTGGTCGCTTCCCATTGTCTGAGTTGAGAATCTGAATTTTTTTATGAGACTGGGCTACTGAAGAATTCTGTCCAGGGCGTGCTTCATTATTTACAAGAATGCTTCTGATCATGCTTCCACCAACCTCCCCCCGCCTCTGGTTCTGTTTTGTAGAACTAGCAGGGGAATTCCCAGAAGATGTCGTGCTCTGCAACTGTAACATGCTATCAGCAATCAGTACAGGTACCATAATTCATGAAATAGAAAAGGTTAAGTGTGAAACTCGAGGGCAAACAAATGGAATCTGTACTCTCCCAAAATTAGCCTTGAGAATTGAGATCCATTCACATAAGCTAATAATTCTAAAGCAAAATTTGTAATAAATAGTTAAATTAGTCAGAGAACTCAAGAAACATACATGAGATATGTCTCGCTCTTTTCCCTTGAGAAGCAGAATTTTTTTCTTTCCAGAGTCAACTGTTACAGATACATATGAAACAGAGCCTTCAAATTCTAGACTGCCAGTTTCCCATAAACATTTTTTTTTATGTTGAATCAAACTTTCAGTTAAAAAAAAAGAACAATACAAAAAGAGCATAAAAACATCCCAAACAAGGGAGACCCCCAACACATAGGAAAAACTCAAAAGAATAATGAGACTTCAAAAGTAAAATTCCCATCCTAATAAGCATGCAGATTAAAAAAATATTTAAATACTCCAAGTAGGCAGTGGAATAACATGTGTTCAGATCTTAACCATATAGACTAATGTTCCACTGCTCCTTAATGACTTTAAACACAGAATCACTAAGATGGTATAAATCAGACTCATTTTCTAACAGTTGAACAGAAAGGATCAAGAGAAAATCATTAGTTATATAATGGAATGTTGACTGAGTTAATAACTACACTAATTTTAAATTCCAATATATTGATGAAGTGATTATTTTTAAAAGAAATAAGTAAAAGAAAAATAAATTCAAAAGACGCACAAGGATAAAATTGAGCAAATGTTTGATTTTGAAACATAAGGACCAAATAGAAAAATTACATACTAAAATTTTACTTTTCCCGAGAATAAAATATTGGTTCAATAACTTAGAAGAAAACAAAAAACCAAAATTTAAAAGATTTTGCTGACCACAAAGAAATCCAAATCAAAATACCTGTACCAACATCAGAAATTCCAATTCCACTTGAAGTGGCCGACTGATCCTCTCGCCTAGGCACCAAAATGAAATTTGACTTGTCTCTGTGATTTGTGTTCTTCACACTGTCCTTTAAAATATACTGCATGTATAAAAGAAAATATAACTAAATTCTTCAGACAAAAAATATTATAAAAAAAAAAAATTATTCCCGACAAAGGATCAACATGAAGTACATGCATGAAATCTAGGGGTGCAAAAAACTCAAGGCTCAATTTTAGTGTTCACTGTCATAACATTGAAGTGTGGGGTAGTCTAAATGTCAGTTAGACTAAACTTGAACATATAAATCCTAACAACCAAAATGATGTTTTGCCACACATCTCTCTAGCTTCTCTCTCTAGAAAAACGCTCATGAGAAAAATCCAAACACTAACTTGTTTTTCTCTCCTCCTTCTCTGGTGTCAGCTCTGATGCCTAAGGAGGAGGAGAAACTCCTCCACCGACACCTGACTATCTTTTCTCACAATTGATCTCCCTCTATTGTTGTCGGCATAGATCAAAACACTTGGCTTACTCTTTTTTCAATCAACCTTCTCTTCACCATTTTCTCGGCCCTCCCAGAGCGGTTCAAGGAGCACGAACATTGCAGCACCGATATGCTTCTCCTCCACTATGGCTTCTCCAAGCGCAGCTCCCCTTTCATCAGAGAGTGAACGAAACGCACCGATTTGCTATCCTCCACAATGGCCCCTCCAAGTGCGGCTCCCTATTCACCGGAGAGAGAACTACTCCTCCAGCTCCGACGCTACTGTGGCCTTCAACCTCGAAAAGTTAAGCCAGCAAAATCGCTTTATGCATTTGGTTTGCCTATCTTTGCCCAGCATTTCTCTCCACATTGGACTCCCCGAAAATCTCCACCTCTGACAACATTGTGGCCATCTTCCCCAAAAATATGAGCAACGAGATTTGCAACTAAGGTAGGGCAAAAGATTGATATTCGTCATTCATCGTTGGGATGCTTTTCTTCACTATGTTTCTTGCGTCGTGCCAAATTCTCTCCTGATATTCAGGAGTTTCTCCTTCCACCAGCCATATCCGACAGAATTGGTGCTTGACACAAGAGCATCTATTTCTTATCTGAGAGCAACATATTAAGGCTTTATTCTTGGTTACGTAGACAATGACCTTCAAGCTCATCCAACACCCATCTACTAGTTGCTTTCTATAAACAATATTGGACTTGTATCTACAGATTTTTCATTAGTACTTTGCTCATGATTGGCCCATATTCACCAGTATAGTAGACATCTTTGTACTTTCACTTATACAATTAAATTTTTTTTGTTTCCTATCCATTACATATATGCATAAATACTAACCCACCAATACAATTAGAAACTTTAGGTCGGTTTCTGCAGAGTCAAAACTTTAGGCCCTGCATTAATAATAATCTGCTTTGCCTCATTGTAGAATGTAGAAGGTAAAAAAAATCCAAGAAGGATAATTTTTAATGTTGCAAGACTTGCATTAAAGACTTGGCACTGGATACTATCATACTATATACAAGGCAATCTCTTTTTGTGATGGGGCTGCACCACCAATGCTTCTTAGTACGGGGAGCTTTTGAGGATCTAGATCATATCCTTCAGAGCTGGCAGTTTGATACCTTGATCTCCGATTGTCTTTTGGAGGCCTTTGGAGTTCTCTTGGTTTTTCATAGAGATGGTCTTGTAAGAGATTGGATCCTTTAGTAGGTTTAATGCCCCTTTAGGCATATGTAATTAAGGATTTTCGTCACTATCCTTTAAGCCTAATTCTTCATTTTATTAGATAAAAACATTCTACATCACCATTCTTAGATTTAAGACAATGCAAGAAAGCTTATTTCTCCCTAAAAATAATAGTGGTAAAATAATGGACACTAAGAAACTAACACTCGTGAACTATAAAAATGTTTGGAAAAGTAGCACTTGCCTTCTTCTTCTCCATCCCACGCTTCACGGAATTTGACTCAGACTTTCTAGAGGATGCTGCCCCGCCTCTTTTAACCTTTCGAGGTACTGATCCCTATTGAACCGAAAAAAAATCACATAAGATGATTAAAATTTGATGTTTTATAAATTAGAAGAGGAAAAAATCTTGGGTAAATTATAAATTTGGTCCCTATGATTTGAAGAAAGTTGGAGTTTAGTCCCTATGGTTTCAAAAACAAGAATTTAGTCCCTATGGTTTGAAGAAAGTTAGAATTTAGTCCCTATGGTTTTAAAAACTAGAATGTAGTCCCTATGATTTGATAAAATCTAATGATTAGTCTTTGTCGTTTGTAATCATCGTGAATTATGTACGTGAAAATTACATATTTATGCTAGTTTTTTTGTTCAATCAGTCACTTAACTCACACTGCCAACGATTAGTAACGATAAGGACTACTTTTTAGATTTTATCAAACTATAGGGACAAAATGCTAATTTTTAAAACCATAGGGACCAAATTCTAACTTTTTTCAAACCATAGGAACTAAACTCTAGTTTTTGAAACCATAAGGACTAAACTCTAACTTTCTTCAAACCATAAGGACCAAACTTATAATTTACCCAAAAATCTTCAAGGCCACATAGACAAGACAACTATCCTAAAAGCGTTTGGATTAATATTATGAATGGCCTCATAACCTATTAAAGAAGGGAAAAAAAGAAACTGAAATCGTTACACAAGAAGCAGACAAATTCAAACGAAAGGATGCCAACTGAATGTTAAAGTGTGTATAAATATTAATCAAATTGGGCAGATAGAACCAATACCTTGTAACAGTAGAAAAAAATAAAGAATATTTAACTGGTTCAATCTTCATTTGTGTAAACGAGTTTCATTTTCTCTGAAATTTTAAGATTTAAGACACAAATCCATGTGTTAAGAATCTGGCAATCTCACCTGAGTTCCACTTTCTACAGCCCGTTTCTGGCGAATAAACTCCATGAGAGGGGTAACAATTGGAGTTTCTTTTGAAGTACCTGCGAACAAAAGCAGACATTTTAACTTCTAGAACCATCCAAATTTCAAATGATTAGTATCTCTATAGCAGTTCATAGCAAAGTTACAAATGACTATTAAGATACTTTTTGGCACCCTATTTTACATTATAAACATATTTGGTGTTGTTCCACATAAGACTTAACAAATGCAAGTAATGTCAATAAGTTGGTAAGAAAAAATATTACAAACCAGATTGTTCTGCTTCTCTTCTTTCCAGCTGTATTTCAGCACTTGGAAGATACTCAGCAGGCTTTGCAATGAGGTTGAGAAACTCCAAATACTCCGGATCTGCTTTCATTGAGAAAAGATAATTTAAATAACCCAACACGCAATATAAAACAACAATCACTTATTCCATCTTCTCACGAACTGATTATAACCTTTGAATATGGTCCCCTCACGACCATCCTTCTTGGTAGATGAAATAGGAACACGCTGTGAAGGTGCATATTCAACTACAGCCTTACACTGGGCACCTGTAACCAGTTGACTGAAATAAGTTAACTTTAATCAAGACTCTAACACACAAGGAAACAAGATCCAAACATTAAGGCCCGGTTTGATAACCATTTCGTTTTGAGTTTTGAATTTTTTTAAATTTAAGCTTGTTTTCACTCAAATTCTCTAAAAGAGATTCATCTTCCCTTTAGGAAGCATTTGAATCCTTATCAAATTCCAAAAACTAAAACGAGTTATTTTTTGAATAACTAAAACAAGTTATTGGAAGCTACTTTTATTAGTTTTAACTTTGATTTTTAAAAACATAGGTAAAATGTAAAAACAAATTGGTTTTCAAAGGAGGCCTAAACATTTTCATAATATGGAAGGTGGTATATAGTCAATTAGAAAATGCACATCAAAAAACTTCAAAGGGAGTAACTGCTACGTATATCTATGATCTATCAACATTAACCATTGGTCTCATGACTCTCATTGATAAAACTTTTAACTCCAACTTCTCAAAAAAGGGTTGAGCTTCAAAGAACCACCCACCAAACCCATAAGAAATGAGAAGCTACTCACAAGTTCAATAAAGGAAAATTGAAAAGGCTATGGGCTTTACCTTTCTCATTAACGAAAACATGGCCATTAAAGAACTCGGCAAACTCGAAAACATCTTCGGGTCTCGTAAAATCTATGTAGGCTCGAGCGTACCACTGGTCCTTCTGACTGCAAAATTATTTCAGAAGAAACCTCTGAATGAGTAAAAGAACTTTCAGTACCACTTTTAGTTCATAGAAACCAACAGAAAAAGAAAAACAGGAACTACACAATATGAGAAAGTAACAACTAAAGCCCATTGATAACTATTTTGTTATTAGATTTTTGTTGTCAAGCCTACGACAAATACTTTAACTAATGGTTTTTCTTACATTTATAAATTATACTTACATCTTACCTATATTTTTTAAAACCAAACCAAAATTTCGAAACTAAAAATAATAGCGTCCTAAAACTTGTTTTGGTTATTTAAATTTGATTATGATTCAAAACTTACTCAAGGAAAGATAAAACTCTTTGTAAGAATTTGAGTGAAAATAAGCCAAATGGTTATGATTCTTATGAAAGAGGGCCTAAGCTATTTGTAATCAGAAAAACACAAACTCCAGAACAACTTATTGCAATAGTTTCCGGAGAGATTGTAACCAAACAGACCAATTGGGCACAAAATTGGAGTACAGCCCCCAACATCATCCTAATCACACGAACCCCTCAAACCCAGAAAGCAGCCAAGGATAAAAAGGACATAAACCACACAAAACAAAACAAAACAAAACAAAACAAAACAAGAGATACCAAACCCAGTTCGCGATTTGTGAAAATAGAAGTGAAAACCCAGGTTGTGAAATTCGAACCTGGTTTTTCCGGGACGATAGTAAGACCAATTGTAGCGACCAGCGAATCGATCATCAATATGGCGGAAGAGATCTGAGTGAGGGAGAGAAGGGGGCAAGTGCCGAATCACTACTTTCGTCCTATCCAACGGCTCCTTCATCTGCAAAAACCCCCAATTCCTTTCTTCCTTTGCCTTTTCAGTTTCTGAATTTTCAACAATTTTCAGTAAATGAAGAACAAGAAGAAGAAGAAGAAGGAGAATTTGGGATTACTAACGACGAGAAACAGTTCGGGGAAGGAGAAAATGTCCGAAAGGTCGGGAACTCATTTGGGCTTATTCGAATCTTATCAGGCCCATAATAACTCGGCTTCGGCCCAACTCTCTTAAAAAATAATACAAGAGTATTCTACCTTAAATTAAATAAAAATAGTAAAACTTATCATACTAGTTAAATTCGCAAAATAATTATAGATATAGTCACTTTTAACAAAATTTAGCAACCATAGTCATAAGTATTAGTAATAATATTGTATCAATAATACATAACATTGAATTAATGAGTATATATGCAAATATTTTAAAATTTGACTATATTTGTAATCATTTTGTTAGAATAGCCCATCAATTACAATTTCTGATAAAAATATGGATTAAATAAAAAAGATAAAATTGCACAAACCATCCTTAAACTATGAAATTTGTAATTCTTACACTCTTAAATTATTGATTTGATCAAGTATACCCCTTAAAATTTGATAAGTATTGCAATGTACTTCCAAAATTAAACTTGAAGGGTACAATTGTCTTCTAAATTTTTTGTGTTTTTTGCCGAAGATTGCAACATGAAATCTGCCATAGTTAGGGATAATAAGACCACTTGTTTTGTTCAACGACATTGGAAGTTTAAGAAGACACTTTGATCTTCCTTTTTTTAATTTTCATTTTAGTACCAACAGAGATAATATAATGGAAGTTGAAGATCAGGAGGAATAAACTTTGTTTGATATAACAACCGTACCTACCTTCTATTATAATATTCAAATTTTAAACAGTGTAATTGATCAAATCAATAGTTTAAAAGTGTAATTATTACGAACCTCATAGTTTAAGAGTGGTTTGTGCAATTTTCCCGATAAAAAACAAGGAAATAAGAAGAAAGACGAACCTATACTCTTGGAGGAACTTAATTTGATCGTGAACATCTACATAATCTTCAAGTCTTATGGTCGATCTAAGAGTACATGTCTTTTGGGACGGCACTCTAAAATACAAATTTATTTTCTTTTTTCTGAGTTTTTCTCATCAGAGATAAGTATTTCTATTTATACATCATTTGTAATGTGTAATATACAAGATGTAGCCACCACTGCCATCTTCCACCATATAATTTCTCTCTACATACTCATACTTCAATTGCTTCCAATATGCATTTTTTTTACTCTATCGGTATGAAACAAGTGTTTTTTCACCCTTCAGTAAAATTTATTAATTAACCTTAGATATCGATTCTCTTTCATGTTTTTTTTTTAATAAAAGATTCTCTTTCATGTTATAAATCATCATTGTATTTATATATATAGCCGGGAATTTGTGCTTCGCTCCACTAAAATTGCGACTCTCTTTCATTATTCATTCAGTTTTTGCAAACACTGAATCTAATCTATGTCCAAGAGGTAGTCACGGTGGTTGAGGTCTGGAACTACCAAGGTAAATGATCTCTTGGAAAGTCTTAAAGTTCGAGATCTACGAGTTGAGTTTAATTATAAAATCTTTTGTTATCCTTCGAGATCCAAGTTTTAGGATGGGTGTGAATGACTCGATTATATGTGGGCGAAGCTTTGATTCTCAATTTTTTTTAAAAAAACATTGAATCTAACATTAAACATCTGATTTTGTAGGAGCTTCTAAGTGTTGATAAAGGTCCACGGTGATAGATGAACTGTGTAGTTGTTGGCAGCATACTTAGGGTGAGGAACTGGTTTGTTGTAACATCATTCAATTATTACTTATTTCGGTAAATTGTAAGTTTAGTTTTTAGGTGTAAAGAATTAGAGTTAAATAAAGTTAAAATTTAGTTGTTTCAAATATTAAAATTTAGTCTCTTTGATTTGTTGTTTTTAATTGTTAACAAATTAAGGTTAATTTTTCATGTATTAATGATAAAATTATGTGTTAAGTGACCAATTTAGCAAAAATAATTACATCATTTAAGTAACAATAGTGAGTTTCACGTATTTAATTCAGCGATTACAAATGACAAAAACTATATTTTAGGTTTTATAGAATCATAAAAACAAAAATCTAATTTTTAAAACTATATATATTCAATTCTAAATTTTTATTAAATCATAAGAAATATAGGATTCAATTCTAACTTTAAAAAAAAAAAAAAAAAAAAAAAAAAAAAAAAAATCATAAGAACTATAGGATTCTAGTTTTTGTAATTATAAAAATCAAACTCTAACTTTTTTTCAAACGTACCAAATTTATAATTTGCCCTACCTAATTTTACACCTCTTAATTCCCAATTTCTTTTGCCAAATTACTTACCTACACTTATGTTCAAATGGTTGGGAATTAGAATATTTTAAACTATTTCTAATGAGTTTACTTCTTATGTAAGAATTACTTACCGTAGGTTAAAAAGCTCCAAACAACAATAATGGCTTTAAGCCACTTATCCTTAAAAATATTAGTTAGTAGGGGTATTCAAATAATTCGACAACCCGAATAATCCAACCCAATCAAATTTGGCGGGTTGGGTTGAGTTCAAAACATTGTTAGGTTGGATTTGTGGTTTGTGTTCAAATTAATGAAGTTTTCGTAGGTTGGGTTGGATAAATAGTTCCTAAAACTAATCTTAAAAATATAATTTTTACCTATAATATATGCGTATATTTATTTTATCTTATTATTATTTTATAATTTTTATTTTTCAATAAATAATTTTAAGTCTTTAGAATGTTCCTATCCATTCAAAATATGTCATCTATTTTAGTTAGTTTTAATTATCTATTTGTTTTATGAAAAATGAATTCTTCATCTATTTTTGTTATTTTAATTAAAGTTAAATGTATTTGTTGTTATGTTCTACGGTTGACATCTTCTATCTAAAATCATAAATATAATACTAATATTGAGTGATTTTTTAATGAATATTTTGCATATTTATATCATTTCATTACTTTGATATGATAATGGTTAGAGATTGTATTTTGCTTATGTATAGTGTATGTCTAATTTAATGAAAAAATATTTATATTTCCAATGTATTGAATGAACACGATGACTCAATCCAACCCAACCTAAAAATATACCCGTTGGTTGTCTCTTTAATTGAGTTGTGTTGAGTTGGAAAAGTGACCAAATTTTTAAGTTAGTCTAAAAATTTCTCTCAACCCAATCCATGTACACTTATATTAGCTAGAATGCAATAATTCCACAACCCCAACCTCAACCTCAAACATCATATAGTCGCCCATCTCACCCAACAAATTAGGCAAATATGAAAGTCGAGAGACTAAAATTGAACAAACATGAAAGACGAGAGATTGAAATTGGACATTTGAAAGTCAAGCGACCAAAATGGAACTAAAATGAAAGTCGAGGGACCAAAATGGTATTTTAACCAAAAAACAAAAACCATAGTGCATTCTTATGTGGAATTGAGTTTGATTTTGATGTGGAAATAATATTTGATTTTTAGAGTGCTATTTGGTATCGATAATGTTATGAAATCTGAAATAACAATCAATGAAAACGATTATAAAAAAAAAAAAGTGTGACAAAAATAGAAAGATTTGCATAGTTCACTAATGACGTGTTAACTAGATTCACGTGCAGAGAAGATAACATGTATATTAATTCGAAGATAGAAGGTTATGGAACGTCGATTAACTATCGCTTAAAAGAGTTTATATAATGTACTCTCATAGAACTCTATTATAAAATAGGTCAAAATCCATATAAAAAAAAAAACATAAATTCAATCACTCGTTGATAGAGTAGCGAGACTCCAATTAAATAATCGTTAGATATCAAACGGCTCGACCCATATCCTAAAATATAAATTGAAGAGAGCAAGTTTTTTTCAAAAAGTTACGAAAATAAATCAATAAATAAAAGTTACGAAATTTTCATTTCACATCAGAAACATGAAAAGAAAAAAGGAAAAACAATGATCAATTTTGATTAAAGAAAACGAAGCCCATCAATTGAGGAGAAATTAGTGTGTGGAAATGAGCCACCTCCCACATGTGTTTCCACTGCCCACTTCAAAGTGCATATAATTGACCGACCAAAATCCATATTTTTTTACAAAAGGATTCAAAAATTCACAATATGGTCCTCAGGACCGTTTACTTTGAGTTACGAGGATAACTCGAATATTTTAATGTCCAAAATCTTAAATGTCTGTAATTTCAGATGTCCGGCATTCTTAGATTATTAGGTTTGTTTTGTAATAATATTTTTACTGGTATTTAGAAAACTGAATTTATTTTATAAATTTTGTTCATGGAAATTTCTTAAATGCCCTCATAACTTAATTTACACATTAATTTAAAGAGCTAAAATCAATATAGTATTTTTTTTATTAATTTAAATATTATATTTTAAAATAAATTTACCTAGCAAAAACTAAATTTCATTTATTAGTTGAGCGAGTGAAAATTTACTAAATATAGAAAGTGAGGATAATTATATTTGAAACGTTATAACAAAAATTAATGCACTCTAAATTTTTGTTGAAAATAATCAAAATATTATTCAATTTAATGCATATTATTTTAAAACAAAATATAAAATATAAATATAATTAGTTATGTATACTTAGTTGTTTTTTCGTGTATAATAATTATATACTAAAAAAGAATATATTATTATTTTTTAAGGTACAAACTACACACAAAATATAAATAAAAAATTGATACAAATATAAAATTTTATTAAAAAAAAAACTGTGAGGGCAAAAGTGTCATTTAAGAATATTATTTACATGGGCATCCTAAAAACTCATGTTGCAGAAAGGCGTTCAAATAACTCTTTAATGGGCATCCTAAGATATTGGGCATCTTAGAATGCGTGAATATTTTTTCCTTACTCCAAAATAAATTTGGTAATCCAAATGTCTATCTGGAATCTTGAATTATAACGAAGTGAACGACGCCTTATGTAATGAGAATTCCCAATTATGTCTTTTAGGTTTTTTCTTCTAGGTTAAAAATTGTTTATAAAAAACTTATGTCTACTAACATATTTGACATGTGATATGTTTATAATAATTATTTGGTTTTCTAGTTTTTGTTTAAATTAAGCCTTAAAATATATTTTATCCATAAATTTCATTGGTGTGTAATCCACCTTTTATCTATATTATTAAAAACTAAGTCATATTCTAAAAACTAAAAAACAGTTTAAAAGAATTTGTTTTGTATTTGGAATTATGTTAAGAGTTCAAATACTACAATAATGAAATATTATCGTAGAAAATTAAGAAGAAAAAAAAACTTAAAACTTAAAAATTATGTTTGCCTTCTTAAATATTTTATATTGCTATGTATTAAATACTTTTAAAAATTGATATAGTTAAAATATGGAGACTAGAATTTATTATCTACAACTAATTTTTTTACGTTCTATAAAAATAAATAAATAATAATAATTAAAAAAGAAAAAAAAAATCCTCTAGGGGGTGTTTGTTTGACATATTTAGGTAGGATTTAGGTTAGAGAGTTATATTGAAGAGTTATATTGAGTAGT
>JBBMKA010000029.1:69743-98629 GCA_037833695.1 Sechiopsis laciniata
AAAAAAGGAAAAAACACCCCCCCCCCCCCCCCCCCCCATGAATCATCTAATAATGCATATGTTTACACGCATGTTCAAATATTACATTACAATCCTGCAATCTGTACATGCACGTCACGATATGAAAAAATCCCAAACAACAGAAGACTTGCCAAGTAAAACCTTAGCATTTTTTTTGGAATTTTCACCCTTCATAATGAAGTGAAGATTGAGCCCTCAGAGAAGAAAGGGAGAAATTCACCAAACAACAGAAGAAGAAACGACAAGTGAAGCCTTCGAAATGACTAGGGATTCAACAACGAACGATCCCTACAATCAGGAGTACAAGAAAAGTCCACCAACAAAGCCATAAAAAAAAGGAGATAAGAAGTCTCCCTATCAGGAAGTGAGCAGGTGAATAGCGAAGAATGACGCCTAGATAGACCTAGAATGTATACAATTTTACAATTTTTCATGCAGGATAAATGGAAAAGATGAGGAAACAACAAGCACAAAGACTAGAGGTCTATCCCCCCTCCACCTATCTTCCCATAAAAAACATATCCCTCCCATCACCCACCACACAAGAAAAAAGACTAGTAAAGAGGGGAACATCCTCAATAATGCATTTCCAGAGGTTTCTAAAAAATGTCATGACCACCAAGTCAAAAGGGAGCAAACCATATCAACACACAATGACTTTGTGCCGAGAAAACGGGTTCTTGAAAGAATCTCCGTAACCATTTACCTAATGAAGTTTTGTTGCGGGCTCTCAGATTACCATGCTAAACCCCCGGGATACAAGTGTTCAGATCTTAAACCATATACCATATAGGTTAACATTTCCTGCTCCCAAACATAGACTCATTTTCAACAGCCTAATAGTCAAATATTCAACCAATAACTTGGAAGAAAGCAAAAATGACAATTTAAGCAATGTTTCTAGCCACAGAAATCTAAATAGAAATACCTGTACCAACATCAGAAATTCCAATTCCACCTGAAGTGGCTGACTGATCCTCTCGCCTGGACACCAAAATGAAGTTTGACTTGTCCCTACGGTTTGAGTTCTTCACACTGTCCTTTAAAATATACTACATGTATAGAAAAAAATATAACTAAAATCTTCAGACAATATATATAGAAGACAATAAAGAATTCACAAAAAGGATCACATCACCATGAAGTAAATGCATGAGACCTAGAAGAAAAAACTAAAGGCTCAATTTTAGCATTAGCTGTTCATAACCTTGAGGTGGTATGGTGCAGCATGAGATAGTTTAAATCACAGTAAGGCAAACGCAAAACTGAAACATAAAAATACTAACTCCACCAATAACGTTGGAAACTTTAGGTTGGTTCCTGCAGAGTCAAAACTTTAGGCTTGGATTAATTACTTTACGCTTCACCTCATTGTAGAAGGTAAAAATTTCCAAGAAGGTCATGGTTTTAGAGTGACAAGACTTACATTAGGGAGCTAACATTACAGACTAAGTACAGAGGTAATCTTCCTTTGTGTAGGGAACTTGGGCTGGACCACCAATGGGCAATGCATTCTTAGTAGGAGAAGCTTTTGACGATCTAGATAGTACATTTTAAAGATGGCAGTTGATTGATACATGGTTTCTTATTGTTTTTTATGCCTATGGAGTTCTTGGTTTCACGTAGAGATTGTGGTCTTCTATGATAAAGTTCGTAAAATGCTTCACTAGTTTATTTAACCACTTGATGGAATATCTGGCTGGAGAGTAATACTAATAAGTTAATCTTTAAGGGTGTGTTTGGGCCACCAAGAATAAGGGGGAGAATGGGAATAGGGATGATTCCTCGTGTTTGGGCTACCGGAAATCATTCCTCCTGTTGTGATATGCCTTGAACGACTTAATGCTTTACAATTCGTTAGTCAGGGGTCACGCCGCCCGGTCAACGAGTGGGGATGCGGGGGTAAACGAAATTTGTATTTGTTGTTTAATGGACTTTTATGTAGTTTGGGCCTGTTATCTATGATAGGGTTTAGTGCGAGTGTTTATATAAACTCGAATTAAACCCTAGCTGCCTCATGATGTTCATTCTGTTTTTCGCCTCTTTTTAATAAAATCGCCTCACTCTCTGTCTGTGGACTAGCTAACACAACATTAGTGAACCACATAAATTTCTATGTTGTTTCTTCTCTTTCGTTTTCTCTATTTTCGATTCCTTGTTGATTGCCGTTTTCTTAACAACCCCATAATCACATTTTCCAAAAATCACTTTTTTCATTCTTCTCTTAAATACTTTTTATTCTCTCTCCAACAACTTTTTATACATCACATCACTATTTTTCACTCATTATACTCATTATTTCATTCTCCCCATAATCATTCTCTTCACCCCAAACACAAATAATCCCATAATCATTCTCTTCACCCCAAGCATAAATAATCTTTCTCCCCATAATCATTCCCCTTCCTATTCTCCTCCTAATTCTCATTCCCTCCTTAATCATTTTTTTTTTATATCCGTGACTGTCCGAGCCAGCTTGTGCAAATCTCGACTATTGTCACAGGATATACTGCCTGACCCTACAACATATGGATGTCAAGGAAACTCGTAGAAAATTAATTCCTAGGTAGGTGGCCACCATAGATTGAACTCATCGCCTTTTGCACCCCAAGGCTCTCATTGACCAATTGAGTCACTCCATGATGGTTCCCCTTCAATCATTACTATTCCCCTTCCCCCAAACACACCCTAAAGGTTTTGAGAAGTCTTGGGAGAGCTTGAAGCCTTTTGTTAATACCTAAGGAGGCATACATAATTAAAGACTCTTTGTAATTATTCTTTATACCTTACTATTTATTTTGTTAGTCTAAAAGATTCTGCTCCTCCATGCATAGATATAAGAGAAGACAAGCAAGCTTATATTTGCCTAAAAACCATAGTGGTGATTGTGAAATAGTGGAGAGCTAAGGAACTAACACTTGTGAACTTTAAAAATGTTTGAAAAAAAAAGAGAAAAAAATAGCACATGCCTTCTTCTTCTCCATCCCTCGCTTCATGGAAGACTCGGGCTTTCTAGAGGACGTTGCTCCACCTCTTTTAACCTTCCGAGGTACTGAAGATCCCTATTGAACCAAAAAGCTTTCAATGAGATAATGAGTAATTAATGTATTGTTGCGTTAACCCATAAGAAAGGAAAAGGAACTGAAATCATTACACAAGCAGCGGACGTTCGAATGAAGAAACGTCAAATTCATGTTAAAGTGAATTTATAAATATTAATCGAAGTGGACAGACAGAAGCAACTTTCATTTGGTAAACAAGTAGTTTCGTTTGGTAAACAAGTAGTTTCGTTTCCTCTGAACTATTAAGAAATAGCACACAGGTCCTTGTATTAAAAAAATACAGCAATCGCACCTGAGTTCCACTTTCAACTGCTCGTCTCTGACGAACAAACTCCATGAGAGGGGTAACAATTGGAGGTTCCTTTCCACCACCTACAAACAAAAGTAAACATACAAAACTTCTAGAATTATCCAAATTTGAACATAATAACTAGACGGCAACTTTTTGGCTCCCATTTTACATTGTAACATATTTGGCATGGAACTCCATGTAAGACTTAACAAATGCAAGTGATGACAGTAAGTCGATCAGTTTTTTCAAAAAAGAAAAAAGAGAATAAGTCGGTCAGTGAACATAATAACAAACCAGATTGCTCTGCTTCTTTTCTTTCCAACTGTATTTCAGCACTTGGAAGATGCTCAACAGGCTTTGCAATGAATTTGAGAAACTCCAAATAATCTGGATCTGCTTTCATCCAGAAAAGATAACTTACATTACACAATAAGTCGCATAAAACAAGAACAACCACTAATTCCATCTTCTCACTCACTGAGTGTTACCTTTGTATATAGTCCCCTCACGACCATCTTTCTTGGTAGATGATCTTGGAACACGCTGTGAAGGTGCATATTCAACTACAGCCTTATACTGAGCACCTGTAACAATTTGAGTGAAATAAGTTAAACTTAATCAAGACTCTAAGCATCCAAGTCCAAACATTAAACATTTGTACACTCTCGAAGTTGATACATATATCGTAATTGGCATATATCAATCAACATTAACCATTGGTCTCATTCAAAAATCGTTATCTCCCACTTCTCAGAAAAGGGTTAAGCTTCAATAAAACCATCTACCAAACCCATAAGAAACGAGAAGGAATTCATGAGTTTAATAAAGGAAAATAGAAAAAGCTTTGGGCTTTACCCTTCTCATTAACAAAAACATGCCCATCGAAGAACTCGGCAAACTCAAAAACATCTTCAGGTCTCGTAAAATCTATGTAGGCCCGAGCGTTCCTTTGGTCCTTCTGACTGCAAAATTATTTCAGAAGAAACCTCTGAATGAGTAAAAAACTTTCAGTATTGCGAGCTTCAGTCCATATAAACCAAGGGAAAAAAAGGAAAAGAAAAGTAACAACTAAGGCATTTATAATCAGGAAAACACAAACACCAGAAAAATTGCTAGCTATAGTTTCCCAAGACACAATAATCAAACAGAACAATTGGGCATAAAATTGAAAGAAAAAAAAAGTCTACAACATCATTCAAATCACAGAAAGCCCCAATCCCAGATAGTAGATAAGGAGAAAGGGGTCAAAAAGCACACAAAAACTAAAAACAAAGAATACCCAATTCGCGGTTAGCCTAATTGAAGCTCCAGAATTCTGAAAACACACAAAACTGAAAAACCCAGTTTGTAATCGAATTGGAATTGAAATTAAAAGAAAAGAAAAGTGGAACCTGGTCTTCCCGGGACGAAAGTAAGAGGAATTGAAGCGGCCGGCAAATCGATCATGAATATGGTGGAAGAGATCTGAGTGAGGGAGAGAAGGGGGCAACCGCCTAATCACTACTTTGGTTCTCTCCAACGGGTCCTTCATCTGAAAAAACCCCCAAACTGGGAAACACAATTTCTTTCTGCGTTTTTGTTCCTAATTTCTCAACAATTTTGAGCGAAAGAAAGAAAGAAAAAGAAGAAGGAGAAAGAGGAGGAGAAATTTGTTTTTTCACAAGTTGGAAATTTGAGGCGACCAACGACGAGAAGGAGAGGGAGAAAGAACCGAAAGCTGGACTCATTTGGGCTCCTTCCACTCAACTAGGCCCAACTAATAGGCCTTATTTTCCGTGGAAATTTTGACGCAGAGTAGAATATTTGATGTATTTTTAATTCATTTTAAAAAGGAATTTTGCATGTATAATAAAAAAAGTAAAATATTTCTATCTATATCGTACAAAATGAAAAATGATTTATTTGTAGCAGAATATTCAAATTGAGTTCTATCACAGATTGAGTGATAGAGTTCTATTACTGGTTGAGTTCTATCACACTCATTCTATCACTCATAAAAAGTCTATGAATTATTTTAGAAACTGCCTTCCAAATATAATATAAGAGATAGAATATGCACATAAATTCTCTTTTAAAAAAATATTTATCTAGATAAATTTAGAAGTTGTCCTTTTTAAATAGACTTTTGGCTAAAATATTATTTTATTTGTTGTAGATAACAAATTCTAACTTCCATATTTTAACTGTAACAACTTTAATATTTTATATCCAACAAAATATTTCAACTTTTATTAAATTAAATTCATTTCGCTTAATTGTTTTCAATCAGTCTAATTTGATGAAACAACTTTAAATGGACGGAAAGAGATTAATTTTATTTAATTGAAATTCACCAATTTAACTCGTAACTTTTGTGACCATCAATTTAGTTTAATAGAATCAATTTTCTTTATATTTGAATTTTTTCTAAAATTTTGACATTCATAATTTTCTTTTTCTTTTTTTACCTTTCATGAAAGTTCTCTTATTATTAAATACTTTTATCTATAAACTATTTATGGAAGTTAAATAGTTTAAAATACTTTCATTATTTCTTGCTAATTTTGTTGCTCGTACTCTGATCTTTTTGCATTTAATGAAGTATTTTTCTCAACAAAAAAAAAAAAAAACTTCAAGTACACTTTAAAATATTTTTAAAAATTATTTATCAAAAGTTTTAAAGCCTTCCATAAATTTGTAAATTTAAAAAGTGGATACTCTTTTTATCAAACATTTTAAGAAACCTTAGTTAAAATCATTCTCTTTTTTTTTTAATGTTTTCTCTTCACTCATGAACATTAATGATGTAATTTTTCATCATTCAACTTGAAATAAGAAACTTATTATTAATAATAATAGAAAATCACTCTCAATATAGTAGGAGTAAAATAATATGTCAATTAAATAATATTAAAAAAAAAAAAAAAAAAAAACATCACTCATCTTCAAAAATGAAGCGCGACCCATGAAATAAAATAATATTTCAATTAAATGGAAGCGTAGCTATAAAATTATGGAAAATGAGAAAATGTCATGAAAAATGTATTCCTTCATTAGAAAAAAGAGAGAAGAAAATAAGAATAAGAAGAAAAAAAACAGAACTGAACTAACTCAAGCGACATCAAATATGATTTAATAAGTAAGAAAAGTAGATCTCAAAAGTTGCCAAGTTCATAATCCTATATGGGTCCACGTAGGCACAAAAATCATCCATATATCATCATATGTATATATATTATATATATATAATCTGAAACACACAACTGCAAATTACTTTAACACACTCTAATCATCATTAAATAATATTAACTAAATCTCTTACTTCAGAAAATGACGGGGCAAATTTATTTTAATCTTTTTGTAATCTCTGGATGGATTTTCTAAATTTTAATCAAAACAAACATTTGTCCCATCATTAAAGCCACCAAAACAGCTGCAAATCATCACCTGTGTATCAGAAAAATAGAAGAAAATTTGTCTCATTGCCAATTCAAATTAACGAGTACGTCCATCTTAACCATGCTTTGATTAGTTGATAATCAATAACCTAAACCAAGTGCTAATAATATCCAAGGCGAATTTCATAGGTTTGAACGTAAATTTGAAAGGAAAATTATAACTTTTTGGACCATATGAACTCTAAGAAAAATAACAATTTAGGCTATATTGTTCAAATAGTTATCAAGGGGTCCTACGATAATTTAGTCCATATGCAGTTAAATTTATAACAATGCAGTTTCTACTAAAATCTCTTTCATTTATGCCAAAAGGAAAAGAGTTTGACTGATATCGTGTATAACTTAATAATTAAGATATTATAGGTTTGAAATCTTCACCGTTCCATTAGCTTTTAATCATAATAAAAACTATATATTTATCAAATTTCAAAATACATCAACTAAATTGTTAGTGCATTGTCAACAAGAGCGGTAATTCAGCAGCATCAGTGTACACCTATTGACTCAAAGGACATAAGTTCGAATTCCCCACTTTCAATTGTTGTAATTTAATGACTAAAAGTGTTTTGTTAACCCAAACAAAAAACAAAAAAGAAATGTAGAGAGGGAGAGATAAAATTACCCAAGATGAAGCATCTTCTTGTCATGATGAGAGAAAGTGACAGCTCCACCAGCTTCCATCATATTAGAAGAGAAGAAGTTTCTAGAAGCCAATGCCTCTATTGCATTCAGTTCTTGTCCAGACACCATGTTTGCCTGTTGAAGCCTCTCCACTTCTGCTATCTAAAGTATAAAAAAATACACAAAATACAATCTTAATAACAATACAATACAATACAATACAAATAATTTATAACTTAATTTACCTTGGTTCTAATACACACATTCTCATTCTCCAGCTCAATCTCCTATAGAATAAGGTGCATCAATCAAGTTTATAAAGTTAAAAACATAAAACTTTAGTAAATATGGAGGAAATGAAACTAAATTGAAATTGTCTCGACCCTGTTTGATAACCATTTGGTTTTTTATTTTTGGTTTTTGAAATTTAAGCTTATTTTTACTCAAATTTTCTATAATGTTTTCCATCTTTCCTACAATATATCAATTTTTCATTGAGAAAGTATAGGAATACTAATCAAATTTCAAAAACAAAAACAAGATTTTGGAAGCTACATTGTTTTTTGTCCCCAAATTTTGATTTTGGTTTCTAAAAATATAGGTAAGATATAGATATTCAAGTAAGATAAAACTTATGGTAAATTAATTGTTGTAAGTTTAAATTTCAAAAACTAAAAACTAAAAATAACATGAATGAATCTAGCTATCATAGTCTAAATGAAATATTACCCTTTTCTGTAGGTACTCAATTTCAGCTAGCAACATTTCATGCTGTTCAATAAAGAAAAAAGAAAAGTATATATTAACATCAAACTTGAGTTATGTAGTTTATCCAGACATTTAATATACATATTACTTTAGTTTTGCTAGCCTTGTCTGTGTTACTAACATATATAAAATAATAATTAATAAAATATATATTAGGAAAAAAGTTGACCTTCTTGGATCTGATTCTAGTGATGCCTCTTTCAAGCCTATTCTCAAGCTGCTTCAGTTCTTTCACAGTGAGAGCACTCAAGGAGTCCCCCATCAAGTGCCTAACAAGATTGCTTCAAAAATGAGAGTACAATATTCAACCCACCTTAAATATCATCATTTTTTTGGCTAAATATATCCTTTTTCTTTTCAATATTTTTCTCCTTTTTCAAATTCGTCCTTAACCCAGTTAAGTTTAAATGCTTTTCAATTTCCTTTAATAAAAATTAAATCCATCAATTCTACTTTTACCCCTATAGTTTCTAATATTCTTTCATTAACTACTTTTTACTCAGAGGTTTTCAAAAATTATATACCAAATTTTGATTTTTTTTTTTTTTAAAACTTGATTTTGATTTTTTTATTTTACTAAGAATTATTGAAAAAATTGGGAAAAGACAACTTATTGTTTTACTTACAAAACAACCCTAAAAATAACCAGTAGTTATCAAACGAGACACATTCTTGTTTCACATCGGAATATATAAGAGAAGTAGACCACTCCTTTCATTTTCAATTAATTTTGAGATAAATGTTCAAACTATTTAATAATTTTTACTTGATTTCTCAAAAAATTGACTATGTAAAAAAATATCACTCTACTAATTATTAATCATTATGATAAACAATATGGTTATAAACATTGTAAATCACCGTGTTCTTTTAGCCTTTAACAATAACAGGAATTTGGTTAAAAAATTAGGGACGAAATTGAAAAATGAAACAAATATTAAAGATAAATGATATATTTAGCCCAAGAATGTATATATTTGAATTCTGTAGTTAAAAGAATCATATATAATAATAACCTGTTGGAATTCTGAAGCATTTGTATTTGTTGGCGCAGCTTTGCCGATTCTTGCTGATAATACTTCATTATTTTTTAATATTATATCACTAAACATGTTAGGCTTCATGAATATAAACAAATTTGAGTAAAAAGTTATCATTAAGCAAACTTCTAGCTAGGACTTTGAAACTAGTTATTTGTTATTTGACTTGTGATTTTTTATTTTTAGTTCTATTAACTTGGGAATTTATAATTTTATAGTACATCGTTTGAGATATTCCGGCAATTTCTTAAATATATTTATAGTGGGTGTGTTTTTTTTGAGTTCTATTTGTAGTGTGTTTTGAATTGCTTTCAATAAAAAAAATTAAAAAAAAATGAAAGCTATGTCAAAGTAAATCAATTAAATTGTATCAAACTATCTATATATAAATTTACATAAGAAATTTAGGGAAAAAAAACGTAAAATTCATTCAATGGTCAAAAAATTAAATTAAAATGAGAGAGAGAAACTGACTTGAGTATTAAGTTCAGTGACAGAGCTGGTAGCTGAACTATCAGAACAAGTTTTCTTATACCTCTCGATAGTAGTTTTGACGCTGCATAAAAATATACATTCAATCAATTTACTAATAATCCTTTATCATCATTGACTTATTTACAATAAGTTATTTATTTATTATTATATACCACCAAAAGCTCTAAGTAAAAGTTAACAAAAACCTATGCTAATGATGAGTTTTAAGTTTATTTTTGGAACAACAGTCTAAAAATAAAACATTTAAAAGTTTAGTTAAGTTAAAAATGTGATCAATTCATAAAATTAATTAGTTGAGACAAGTTTTAAATGGCTCCAAAACTTTAACAAAACATAATTCATGAGATGTGGACTTAGTTTTGACAAGTAGAGGGAGTTAAAATATGGATTTATAAGAAATCAATTAAATTGGAAAGAGACTTTAAAAGTGTAGAAAAGAGATTTTTGTTTCATTTATTGCCAAACATATATATGGTCACAGATCATCCTTCAATGAACTGAGCTTATCATCAAAATGATGAAATAACAGAACAAATACTACAATTAGAGTAAATTTTAAAGTAAGACCAAGCTAACCAAAATAGAGTAAGTTTGACTTCTTTCCAAAAAAAGAAAAAGAAACCACTTTCTATTTTAACATTCTGTTGAATAAAATATTAATCCCTATGATTTCAAAGGTAGAAAAATACAACATTTATTTATTCTATACTTTAAAATTTGTGTGTTATAAACAAAATCTTTAATATTAATCAAAGTCATTGTGGTTCTAATTATAAGAAAATACTATAAACATGTTTAATTTTGAAATAAACAAAATTATATCAAAACTAATGAAAAGAGATAAAAGCTTCATACTTTGAAGAAATCCAAGTAAAAAAAAGGAATGATAAAATATATGCTGAGGACCTCTAAGTACTTATATATTATCATAAAAATAAACTTTTCTTTTCTTTTCATATTTCTACCAACTTTGAGGCGAAGCTTGAATGAGTTACCTTTGATTTCACCAAAAAAGTATCTCATTTCAATAGATATGTTATTTAAAATTTTCTAAGTTCAACATATCAATTATTATTGAATTATACTCTTTGACATGTTATATTTACTTATACATATACCCATCCATCTTAAGTGTTGAATAAACTTTAAATGTTAGTTTTATTAATAATTAAAAAGTTAGTAGAAAATGTAAGACCAAAGGTTATGAAGTTGTAAGGCAAGAGGTTAGTAGATGAAAGGCCAAGAGTCTTGTAGTTGAAATACCAAGAGTTGTAATAGGCCTATAAATAGTTTGTTTTTTCGATCAAAGACACAGCAAGAAGAACAAGAGGAGAAATAAGAGTAAGAAGTAGAGAAATAAAGAAAAATAGTTTTTTTAGAGAAAAATTAAATTCGAATGTCTTGTCTCTTCAATTACAAAACAAAAACTACACGAAATCGATTTTGTTCACACATTATTGAATCCAAATATATGTAACCGGTAGTATAATGGCTACTAATCCATTTATGTTTTAGCAAACCCTACAAATCTCCATGACATGACAGGAGTTTAAACTTTTTTTGACATGAGAAAAGCCATAGAACCAATGGCTTTTCTTTGGAGGGGTTTTACTTATTAAAAAAAAAAAAAAAAAACTTGCAGAAAAAAAGAAAAAAAATACCCTCAGTGAAGAATGAAAAAAAGAGCAAGTAAAAGGCAAAATGGGAAATTGGAACAAATTTAAGGGCTTAAAATGGAAAATGTGAAGAGAGAGAGAGTTTTGCTGTGGAATTGGTGTTATGGGCCATAGATACTCTGTAGATTTTATGTTTGGGATATTTACACTAAGAAGGAAAAAACATAAAATGATGACGAAAAAATAGATATGCAAAAAGAGACTTTTAATCCTAAAATTTATTTTCAAAAAAGAAAAACAAATCCTAAAATGTATGCATGGAAGCATGTTTCAAGCTGTTTTTTCAAACTCTACACTCTTGGTTTTCTGAAGATTCACAAACCCAAAAATCGTCTCAAATTCAAATTATTACTTTTTATCTTTCATACATAAGTAACATTTATAACAATATGTATGAATTCTTTTGGAGAGAGTAAAAAATAAGATAGGTGATGTTTGACTGTAGGTGAGAAGAGAAAAGATGTTGATAGCAGAAAAATCTTGTTTGGGGTGGAGGGAGGTGAGATGACAAAAAAACTTTGTTTGAAGTGTAGGGAGATGAGAGGAGATAACAAAATAACCTTATTTGGGATGAGATGAGATTGTTTGGGGTGAGAGGAGAGGAGATGAGATGTTAGGTTTTTTTTTTTTTTAAATAATAAAATTATTTTAAGATATTTAGCTATTAATATAAGTATGTAAATATAACCACTATAAAAAATAAATTGTAAGTAATATAAAATCAATACTATACCACCCTTGATCATATTAATGCTTATATTCAAAAGAAAAGGAATTTCAATAATATTATGTACGATTTAATAACCATGAGGTCAAAGTTTCGAATCTCTTACACCTAAATATTCTTGAATTAAAAAATAGTAATGAGAAAAAACTTCACACAACAAAAATTATTTATGAATTTAATTTGTTATTTTTTTTACACGTAAAAGTAAACTCAATCGCACTTTGATAATAATTATTACATGGAAGTAAGATCGTGTCCCTCAAATTTTAAAATTTATTGTTGTTATTTTTTATTTTTTGAATAAAAAATAGATCTCAATCATATGTTGACTTATACAAGTCTTGAAACTTATAGTTATTTTTGGTATATACAACAAAAACTCTCAAAATTATTTATATTAATTTACCCATTTCCAAAAAAAAATTGTAGATATTCTCCTACTATTATTTTAAAGTGTAACTTAGTACTACAAAATTTGAATATCATTTTATAACAAACAAAATAAGTTATGAAAAAATGTTATTAAAACGAAAAAAAAAATTAAAAAGAAGATAAGAGGGGATGAAATGAGATGAGGAACACCTTAATTTTATTATATTAAAAAACTTGAATTTGCAAAATAAATGACCGTGAATTGAAAATACATGAGAAGGAGTAAACTTTTTTTTTAGTACATATCAGGAAAGGGGAAACAAATATCGATTCTCGGTATCGAACCTGTGACGCCGGTATTGAATTGGTTTACAACTAAACAATGAAACTATTGCGTCACTGACACATTTGGTAGAAGGAAGAAACTTTAAACAGCCAACTACATAATTTATTTCAACAAAGGAGCAAAATATAAGATAAAACACAATATTCTGTATGAAAAAAAAGGTTTAAAAGAAAATAAAAACAAAGTCAAACAAGAATAATAACACAACACCATGACGTACATTCAATGAATCATAGCTCAGAAGTTTGAATCTCCATCCTATAATTTCAAAAAAAAAAATAAAACAAAACGAAACAATATAGTTTATAAAAACCTAGGTCAAAGCTCAACTGGAATGGGAAATGAAAGGCAACTTAAAAAAAAGACATCTAAATATTTTCATATCGGGAATTTACAAAATGTCCTCTTATTATAAATATATATATAAAAAAAACTAATCACACAAACATATATTTTTAGTACAGTGAGAGATTAGAAGCTTGAATCACAAATTTTATAATTATCAATGTGTTTTATTTTATTTTTTATTTTTGAAAAGAATACATACTAGTTGAGCTAGGTTCACTTTGACATGTTAATTATAAAAAGTTATCAAATAATTTTAATATTATTTCTAGATCTTAAAAATTCCAAAAGACATAAAATTGAACAAAGAGTGGGTAAAAGATGATCTTGAGTTGTAGGCCTTGAAATTAAGGGGACAAAGACTTTGGAATAGAAAGAAGTGTTTTGTTTTTTCCTTTTTTATTGTACAGTTATCTCACTGTTGAAAAAGGTTTAAAACATATTTATGGCCAAAAAATTCATCAAAACAGCTCATGGCTCATAAATATAACTATAGAAGGGAGGGTAAATTCTAAATATGAATCCAACAATGAAAAATGGGATTTTGGTAGGGGGATGGTCTCCAACAATGGAGCCAATATTTTCTCCCTTTCTTTGTTCATCTTTCCCTAGGAATAACCATTCCAAGTAACTTTTATTATAGGAATTATGGTTGTCACTTTGGTAGTGTTTATTATATTTATTTCTTATTTTGATGACCAGGAATGGTTGGAGAGGTATGGTTGAAGTATCTAAAAATTAATGTCACAAACATGTTTCGAACTTAAGATATCAAAATTAAGAGTACACCTTCAAAATTCAAACATTTTATTAATTGTGCCACCCTTGGGAGTATTATTTTATTACTATTACATGTATTAACCAAATAAACTATAATCTTGTTAAGTTCACACTTTTTCAATATAGACTATTACTCTCAAATGATATGAGAGTCAAATATCGATTTTTAGGATTGAACCGTGACCGTGATGTTGAACTAAATTATTATTAAATGTTAAAATCACTATTACCATTAAACCTTTCAGTAGTAAATGTTTATTTATTATAACTAATTTTATTTCAAAAAAAAAAAAAAACTAATTTAATAACAATAAGTGAGAAGCAATTGTGTAAAATTTCGAAATATATTGATCAAATAGTAACAAAGCTTAAAATATAAGGATAAAATGCAATATTTTGAAATCTGAGGACCAAAGGTAAACTCTCTCTAAGAAAAATTAAGAACTAAAATATGAACAATTTTACCCTAAACTTTTAATTATTATTAATATTATTTTGAGAAGTTTACCCTAACCTTTTATTTTTATTATTATTTTTATTTTGAGAAGTTTACCCTAAACATTTCTTATTTATCATCCCTATGAGAGAGAAAAATAAAAGTGGTGGCTACAAACAATGGGACTTTTACAGGCCAGGATGGTTAAATCTGCTGTCAGAAAAACACAACTTTGATCGAACTATTCCAAAAAACAAATCCAACAATTAGAAAAACCGAAATTAGTTGGGAGTAGAGAAGTAAATAATCACACAATATAATTTCATGTAACCATTCTGAAAAAGAAAATCATATGCCTTGTATATAAAAATACAGGTCTGAAAGCGAAAATTTACGCATACCATGATTATTCTCACGGAATAAACGATGTGAGTTTGGGCGTTAATAAGGAAAAAAGATATAAGAGTAAAAAACCTGTTGTTGGAGTACTCATAGAGACGGCCACGGCTAGAAAAGACAATGAGAGCAACTTCAGCATCACAAAGCACAGAGAGTTCATATGCTTTTTTCAAAAGCCCATTTCTTCTCTTGCAGAATGTCACCTGTCTATTTGTTGTGTTTTCTATTCTCTTTATCTCTATTTTCCCTCTTCCCATCTCGTTTCCCTGAAAAATTTAAAACAAACAAACATAAAATTATTAATAATATAACTCAAACCCCCATATCAGATCCATAGGAATAAAACCCCCTGATCATGATCTCTAAATAATCGGTTTTTAATTTCTATCTCGACCTGTATTGTTCTAACCCTTCAAATAATTTCTCAACACCCTCTCGTTTCGTTGAAACGAGAGCGTAAATAGAAAAAGACAGATCCTAAATGATATAGGGAAAAAAAACAGACCTTTAGAAAGGGTTTGAACACAGAACCAAGTAGAGGAAATGGGAAAAATTTTGCAATCCAAAACAAAGAGAAAGATAAAGAAATGAAGCTTCTTTACAAAGCTTCTCTAAATACAAAATCTGATTGAAATCTCTCTAATAAGATTTTGAAAGAAAGAAAGAAAGAAAGAAAGAAAGAAAGAAGGAGAAAGGAAATTGGGAAGTGGGGATTGCCTGAAACTGATACAAGACATTGAAGTTTATAGCTGAATAAAAACTTCTCTGCACCTTCAATTTCCCACCAAAACAAGCAATTTTTTTCTTTACTTTTTCTTTCCCTATTTTTTTTACTTACCATTTTGCCCCTTCCTTCACAATCTATTAATCTTATATTCTTTTGAGTTATTGCATAATCTTATAACCACACACACTGATCTTATTGTTTTAATTTCACCCCCAGCCCCCTTACTCATATATGTTGGTATTTACTGTTTCTTTTTAACCATTCTCATTTTTGTTGGTTTATGTTGCTAACCATTCTCATGATAGTATCTTTCTCCAAAAAAATAACCATTCTAAAGGTTGGGCTAATTTTTCACAAGTATAGAGGTTAGACATTTTAACTCAATATGCCTAAATGTGATTAAAACAAATTACCTATAATGGAAACATAAATAATAAAATTAAGCGTACCTCCCACCATTATTTTTGGTAACCGAAGATGAAAGCCAATGCATACCTCAAACACAACAAGGGACACCAGCGACAGCAGAGTTTTTGGTTCTTCCAAACCCTCATTCCTTCAAACTCAAATGGTATTTGTTATCTTAATGATAGAGTAGTAGGCATAAGAGACAAAAAATTGAAGAAGAAAAAGGAATACAAAGAGCTATGTAATTTCTCTGTAAGATCTCCAAGAGATATACTATATATTGGTTTTCAACCATTAAGAAAACAACCATAATTGAATAAAGGTGATAGGTTACAAATGATTACAAAAGAGGTGAGAAATAGTTTTGCTAACATCATGGACCACAAAACATGATTAAAATAAATTAATAAATAGAATACTAATTAATTAATTCCAACATTCTTGAACATCACAAACCACATACTTGAATAAAACCTATGTTTATTCGAGGTCCATAGTGAAGTAATGTTTTTCTCAAGAATAAATATATATGTACACAAACTGCATAAGAAAAAGCATGATCGTCAAATGTGCCCTCAACGATGATAGACTTTCGAGGTTCAACCACAAACTAACAACCTTTAATTACTTGATCTGCGACCTCAACGATGACATCATCAGCAAGACAAAGCATGATCGTCGAATGCACCTTTTCTTCTAGGCTCATCAACTCCTCATTTTCATCTAATTTCGCATCCTTCCACTTTGCAGTAAGAACTTCCACAGTCCTTGCTGCTTTAGTAGAGCTCGCATCTTAATTTGCCATAAACTGAAACTGCTTCCTCCGGTTAATTTTTCGTCTTTCACATTTATGCTAGACATCTTCGAATCGATTGTTGGTACCAGATTGTTATGAAAATGACAATCAACAAGTAATCGAAAATAAAGAAAACACAGAAGAAAAAAGAACACAAAAAATTTACGTGGTTCTCTAACGTTGTGTTAGCTAGTCCACGAGTAGAGAGGAGATGATTTTATTAAGGAGAGGCGAAAATACAGAATGAACATCATCATCGGCTAGGGTTTAATTCGAGTTTATATATGCACTCTCATTAAACCATATTACAGATAAAAGACGTCTGCTTTCTCACCAGGCAGCGAGACCCTCGACTAACTAATCGCAGGGCATTTAAACCGTTCAAGGCATATTTCAACATATCTAAAACCCAATCTGACATTACTATAATAAATGAGATTCTCAACTTTTTTTGTAAAAAATGAAGATAGTGTGACGTGATGTAAGAATTTTCTCTAACTAAACAATTAATACAGTATGTTTATTTAGTTTAAACTAATTAACTACCATTCTTCCAAAATGAGCTTAGTTTGGTTGTAATTGACATCTTCGACCTAACTAGTCATAGGTAGAATTATTCGACCCATATCATACAAGATGTTACTATAACTAGCCATGGTTCCAAGTTATTTCTCTTAAAGAAGTTATGACTGCCAATATTTCGTGAAAAATCAATAATGGAAAAAATACTCTTTTTTGGTACGATGTTTGGATGGACAGTGGCCCGTTGTTTAGATCCCATAACTGCTTGTTTGTTATGTCTGAATCTAAACTCATATCTGTTAGAGATGCATAGAACTTCGAGAATGGTTGTTGGGATTTGAGGTCGTTTAGACCTCTCCTTGAACGTCAAATTGAGAGATGGCGAGCACCACAGCGAATTGGTTACATCTTCCAAATTCTCTTTTAGAAGATCAATTATATGGAAATCAAATGGGTGCAATTTTTTTTTTTTTTTTTTTTCTGTGAGCTCTTTGAAGAATTTGCTTCTTGGCGAGCAACAAAATCTGTGATCCCTAAAAACATTAAAGGGTTTTTTGTGGACTCTTTATAATGGTGGTTTGAACACGGCGGAGGTCCTTCAATGAAGATGGCGCAAAACCCGTGTGAATCCAAATTGGTGTTCCTTATGCAAATGTGATGGTGAATTTTGCTTTTCACATTTTTCTAAACTGCAAGTATATTGCCAAAATATCCAATTTGATTCCACCTTCTTTGCTTTCTCTCAACAACACCCAAAACATACGAGGCATCATTGGGGACGATTTTCGACATTTTCATGTGTTCTGAAACTGCTGTGTTGAGGGCAAGTATATTGGCTGCTATTTGGTGGAACATTTGGAAGGAAAAAACCATAGGCTTTTTTACAACAATCACACTGACAAACCTCCGAAACCTTTATGGGAGGAAATACTAATCAACTTTGCCTCTTGGTGTTCTATTGCTTTAAACTGGAAAGTTTCATGTAATACGCATGCAGTACCTTGCAGGCTTTTTAGAATGAAATTCGTATTTTTTTTCTAAAAAAAGATGTTATTGGAACTTTGCCTACTTTTTCGTCCTTTCAAGTCGATTTGAATCTTCATGTTCCACATTTTTAGTTACTTAAAAACATGTCCAAGACATAATATTATGAATTTGAAAAAACGCCTTTCTGTGGCTTCCATATATTGATCTTGATGGGTGAGGTTCATAAGTCAACGTGTACCTAAAATTTGTCAATTTAAACTATAATATACAACTAATCTTTCTGAACATAGAACTTAATTTTTTTTTTTTTTTAATACACACATATCAAAATCCTAGAGTTAAAAGTGAATTTCATAATATTTTATCGGATGTCCCCGAGGGGACAAGTGAATTTCATAATGTTAAAAAACTTAATTTACAATATATTTTTTTAAACCATGATTATTATTTCCTTTTGAAAAATATAATGAAGGTTTATTTTGAACTAATTACCTATTGTCCTCATTGCCTGTATTAGTCACATCTCTAACGATTAAAACATATAATGCTTTCTTATTATACTTTTCGTTATTGTACTAGTTAATAAAATATTGGCTATATTTCTTGTATACCTTCAAGTATCTCAAAGATTATATACATAAAATTAAAAAGATGTTAAATAAGCTCAGCTATGATGAAAGTTTACTTTTAAATATATTTTTATAATCTTAGCTAGAAATAAAAGTTAGTTTTTAAATATCAAAAACTATAATTTAAAAAGATGTTTTTTTTTTTTTTTTAACTTTTTATTTAAAAACATAAAAATGTATATTTATGATTCTTTTATTTTTCGAAAAAATAGTTTTATGATTTCAAACACTGTAAATAAATAAAAACATAGTCAGAATGAACACACATAAAATTTATATCTTTTTTTGGAAAACAGATACTGCATTGAAGGATCAAGGCCAGCAAGGAGCAGGCCAAAGAGGGCACAAAGTCACAAAGATAGTTACATGAAAGAATTCCAATTTAAGGCTAAACTTTGAATAGAATAATTTTTAAAAATTTTTGATTTAAGGCAACATTCAACAGCAGAAAAATCAATGTTGTCCCACAACTTTCAAGGAGAACTAGACTTGAAATCAGCTTAAAAAATACAACCATTTCTTTCTTTCTTTCTAAATCCACCATAAGATGGTACCTTTAATAAAACTTATATCAATGACCTAAAAATTACATGTTTGATAATGATTAAATTTAAATGCTATCTAACATATGACTCTTTTTTAAAATATTAGAGAGATATGGCTCTCTATCGGCTCTGCCTTAGCCTCCACGGAGACTTGGATGTGGGCATCGGGTATGAAAACAATAAGATTAAAAAACTAATTAACAACAAAGATAATAATAAAGAATCATATAATTTTTTTATTTTATTTTTAGAAATAAAAAATATAATAGTTATGAAAGATAATAAATTAAAAAAAAAAAAAAAAAAAAAAGAATGTTATCAAACAAAACCTAATTATTTTATCATTTCTATTTTAAAAATGTTTCTAAGATGTAGATCACAAATGAAGCTTTTTTTTTTAATTCAATGGCAAGTTTGTATAGGAATATAATTAATTTTGAAGTGTTTATTTTATTTTTTTGAAAGGTTTGCATTACTGATGATGAGTAAGAAAGTAGTTTGGATGTGCAACACATTTGTGAGGTGTAAAAGCTAAGAGATATATGAGGACCACTTTGTTGCCATTTTTGCTACCAAATTCAAAATCTTCAAATTTAATACTTTATCCAAATTAGGGTTTGGTGGGGGGTTTTGATTCCTCACCAAAAATGGTGCCTTTCTTGGGCTATTGTTAAACCCAATTTTATCTTTTATTTTTGGAAACCCCATTTTTGGTGCTCCAAAAACAATCAATGCTTATCAATTATATTTTCATTTTCTCTTATTTCAATTTTTTTATGGTTTTTAAAAAATCAATAAGCATACAACTGTTACTAATCCATGGTTTTTCTTATTTTCATATTTATATTTTATTCATATTTTCAAAAATTAATCCCAAGTATGAAAACTATATATATATATATATATAGTTTTAATTCTTGAAATTTAGTTAAAATTTAAATATTTTCGTAAAGGAGTAGCCAAAATGTTGGATTTTGGATGACATGATGGATATTCTCAAAAAAAAAAAACATTATTTTTCAAAATGTCGTGTATTTTTAAGAATTTTTTATGACATAAAGTTTCATCTCAAAATTAATGGCTGGAAGTGTATAAAAAATTGACAATTCGAACAACCTGGACTACCAAGATTGAGTTGGGTTGGATTACACATTATAATTTTATTTTGATTGAGTTGAGTTATAGTTTTATGAACTTTTTCGAGTTGGGTTAAATCCTGGGTTTGCCAAATTTTTACTCGTTCAATCTAACTCAACCCAAATGAAGAATATTATATATACATGTGTGGGTAAAATTAATTAACAAGCTAGTTTTTAAACGTGTTGGTAGGGAACATATGTACTAACAAATATATGCATCTTGTATTTGCATCTATATAATATCATGGTTTGGAGCAACCCAACCGAACTCAAACTCAAATTTTTTGGATTGTGTTCCTCTAATATATAGAGTTGGTCAAAAATTTTATCATAATGAAACCCAATCCCAACTATAACATGCACCACTATCAATTAATAATAGAGGAGTAGCTAACATATTTTATGTTATAAAGGTAAGGAAAAGATTTCTCGTCTTCCAATATGTAACAAGGTGAAGATCTCCGGCGAGAAAACAGGTTTAGTTTTCAAAAACCAAAAATAAAGATAAAATGACTCTGCTTATATGATCAGCAAATTAAATGGCGATTTAGGTTACACAATCGAATCTTGAATTTGATATGAAACCAACATTTTTGTGAATGTTTCGTCTATCACTTGAACACGTTGTAGAATTCTACAGAGACTCCATTGATGGTTGTTCATACTTTCCTCTTAATTTGATATCTATATGATTTCACATTATATTGCTCTTTTAATTACTTGCTGCTAATGACAATCTTCTATATGTTCTCATTTGTAAATTAACTTCTTTTGAACATAATCAATTTATTTTATAGAAATGGTAAAATGTAAGAAGAAACACACTTTTTTTTCTTTTCTTTTTAATATTTACTGAGTGTCTTCAATAATTACTGTACATATCGAAATCCATATAAAAAAAAATTAAGGGATCCTCACAAATTATATTCATAAATTTTTAAAGTTCTCTTGCCACCAAGTCAACTATAATAGTTAAGAAGAAAAACAACTCTGGATTTTTTATTTTTTAAAAGAATCATTTTTATATCCTCATCTTCACATTGCTTTTAGTGATACAAATGAAATTATGAATTACTTTTTTATTTTTACTTGAAATTTAAAAATTATGAATTTTAATCCCGCCTCAAATATTTATTTAATATATTTTTTTAAAATCAAAGTATTAATTTATTAGTCTTAACAAACCAAACATTACAACAAAACTTCTAAATGAGAGAAATCAAAATAGGAAACACAAGGAAACCATGATAAACTTTTAATTCCAATCTACACCTCCGATTGAGACCAATTAAATGACGAATAGTCATAAATTAAAAGACTTTGAAAAGGATCTAAGACAAATTGACTTTTATTGCTTTAAAAAATATGTGTGCTAAAAATTTTCTTATAAAAGTTCAATTCTTAACTAAAATGTCATAAATCTAAGAGTTCAACTATTAATTAAAATCAAATTTATATCTATAAATAAAAAATGTTATTGAATTAGATTATTTTAAAAATAAAACGAAAATGATTATGAATATATAAAAAGGTTAATTGATACTTTGTTTTTAGAAATGCTGTCCTTATGCTTATCACAAACAAAAGAGG
This sequence comes from Sechiopsis laciniata, assembly GCA_037833695.1. Classification (NCBI taxonomy): domain Eukaryota; kingdom Viridiplantae; phylum Streptophyta; class Magnoliopsida; order Cucurbitales; family Cucurbitaceae; genus Sechiopsis; species Sechiopsis laciniata. Next base: position 91,904 of record JBBMKA010000029.1, read on the forward strand.
GGTTTGTTATTGATTGGAAATGGGAATTCTAACTTAGCTAAATATGAAGAGAGGCAATTTAAAATTAGAATTTAGAGGTATGATTTTATGTAGAAACCTTACTATCTTCACCCTTATATAGAAACATCCTCTTCCAACATTGTTTGGGTTATTTTGGGCACTAATAATTACCTAACTACTAATCAACTTGGACATGACCATTGCCTTTAATAAAGGTCAACTATGACCCCAAACAACTCTTCTTCTCCTTTCTTTCTTTCTTTCTTTTTTTTTTATTTTTTTTTTATTTTTTGAAATATATAACTCTAAACAAAATTTAACAAACTTCACCACCCAATTGTGACTTTTTGTTAATACTCTTAACTTCCTTGGTCCATTATTCAATAAATTTAAAAAATGATTGAGACTTCCTTAGGAGCTTGTTTCTTTTTCTAATTTCTTGTAAAGAAAACGTAGACTTGTAAATTTCGTTAAATTTTTTTTTTTTAAGTTGAATATGTGGGTGTGAAAATTCAAACTTCTTGGACTATGTGTTTAACCATTTGATTTTTTATTTTTAGTTTTTAAAATTCAACTTACAATTATTATTACAACATATAGTTTTCGTGATTAGATATCTACCTTTTATTTATATTTGTAAAAACCAAATTAAAATTTGAAAGTTAAACAAAATAGTTTCCAAATACTTGTATTTGGTTTTTGGAATTAGGTTAGAATTCACCTACTTCGTTGATGAAAGATGAAACCATGTGTAGAGAATTTGAGTAAATACAAATCTAAACTCCAAAAACTCAAAAATTAAAAACCAAATGGTTATCAAATGAGTCCCTAATATTTTGTCTAACTAACATACACAATTTTTTATTTGAAAGGAATGCTATCATAGCAATGAAACTACAGTTGACAAATATGTCATTTTAATGATATAACCATAGCTCAAAGAATCCCTTGTGACATATATTCTAACTTAACCATGATTCAATTAATAAAAATATTAGTGTGCAATTAGAGATGTCTATAGGGTGGGCAAGACCGGGGAATGATTTCTCCGTTCCCGTTTTTGCCACCAAAATTATTTTCCGTCCATGCATAATTCACTGTTTTTTTTTTTTTGTGGGAATGAAGTGGGATTCTCCGCGGAGAATTGTCGGAGATCAAGTTCCACATGGTGATTATTTGTATTTGAGATAAATTAAATGATTATGAGAAAATAAAATAATGAATATGATTAGAGTAAAAAATAGTTATGGAGAGAATAAAAAGTTGTTAAAGGAAGAATAAAAAGTAGTTAACACAAAAATAAAAAGATAATATTAGGAAAATGTGATTATGAAGATAATGATTCTTGGTAGTCTAAACATCGAAAATCATCCTCTTTCTTATTCTTTCCATTTCATCTCTGTGCACAAACACCTCTTAAAAGTGAACATAATTAAAATGTCAAGGATAAAATATTCAATATGAACCAAATTAAGACTGGACTCCAAATCTAAGTACTAAAAGTATATTTTTTCTATCAAAGTTTGAGAGCGTCTGTGCACAGGCAACTCACGTTTGAACATTTTTCAAGTATTTTTTTACATCTATTTTTCAAAGTTGGGTTATTAAAACCATTTTTCCAATCTCTTTCTCCTGCCCCAATGACTATTAGACCAACTCAAAGTAGTTTGTTTGGCCCAAAACTATTGAACTAGTTTCAAAGCCATCAGTACCTGCTTCACAAAGGACCAAAATTCTTAGCTGAAAACAGCCTCTGCAAAACTGCTTTAAATGATCAGAAAACTCAAAACACAAATAAAATTACTTAAAAGGAAATCCATTTATTATAAAGCTTGAACTTTGAAACCAACCTCCTGAGACATTTCTCACACCAATTGAAATCTGCAGGGTTACAAAATTAGTTTCAATGAAAATGACTTTCTTCCTATTCAACCTAAAAAAAACAGATGGATTTGACAGTTTCTCATCGATGGAGCAGCCTTTTTCAGCAAATAAGAAAATACAACTTGGTGATGGTTCATCCTCTGACTTTCATGCTCCAATTCAACCTTGTTGAATAAGTAATAGTCTGTACAAGTTTGACAAAGTATGAAGTCTAACTTGGCAACCCTGATAGCTTATATATAATAGCTTTAGAAACTTCTAAAGGTAACTAACTAATTTCATCTAATAATTTACATCCCTAAAGTTTCGGTCCACCATCGTAACTAATGGTTATTATCAATTATTCTCAAATGGTTAACTTACAAGAAGCATACATCAGAAGGAAACATGTTATCACAAACATCGACAGGATTTATGATCTAAAGTTATACGCCGTGCAGAATAAATTTTTGGCAGAAACATTAAAGTATGATAATAAGGTGTTTTTTTCTTGCCCCGCTAAAAAGTAGATCATGTCTTTTCCAGTATGACTAATTCACTAAACAACGATTTGTATTTGAGACATGCCTCAGAGATCATAAACAAGTATTGATGAATGATTGAAGAAGAAACAACAATATTCAAGACTAATTGACAAGAAAGAATTTGCTATGATTTTACCAGTTCAGCTTATCCAAAACAAAATTGGGATAAGAAATAAAAGCTTGTATACAACATTAAACAAAAGGCAACGTAACCCACAATGTGCACCTTGTATTAATTGGTTGAATATAGAGGACGATGGAAGAGCATCAGGGAGCTCAATCCCGAAGGCCAAGTTCGACTTCGAGTTCATCATCATCTTCAAAAAGCTTGAGAAGACGGGCATGTTGTTCTTCTCTCTTCTTCTTTTGCCATATCTTGAACAGAATTACAGCAAAGGCAATGACAGTGACAACTCCTAAACATATGAATAGTATCTTGATCCCCATCGATGTACCTCTCCGAGAATCATCCATTTTAGTTTTACTATCATCTTTAGCACTTGAATTGTCACCTGCCAACACTAGAAAGACAAAAAAAAACAAACAATCATTTGTCCATGTAAATATCTTATGACACATTCAAAGTTCAAGTTCATTGCGGGGATGGCCTTGTTGGTAGATGCTTGAGGTCTCCAAAATATGCCTCCTTAGAGATTCTGTTTAAAGCCCACTAATTAACTTAATTGTAAAATTCCTTCCAGTCTCTTGAATCCCGACCATGGAATGGGGACAGGTGCCCCAAGTATTTATTGGGGCAACGCTCCAATTCCCGTTTATAAAAAAAAAAAAAAGTAGGGCTCCAATGACATCTTTTATGGCATAGAAACTATGAAGTTATAGGTTTGAATCTTCCACCGCCTATGGTAGTTGAATTAAAAAAAAAAAAAAAAAGGGTAAAGTTCATTGTATTTCATCTTCTTTTTTCTTTTTACACAAGTGAAAAACGTATAAAATTATACCATCATTATCATTTTAATTCCTCGCAAAAAAGGGGGGGGAAAGGCAAACAGGGTATTTGTGAAATCGAAGTAATCTTCAAAGAAATTGCAACCAAATTGTAGAATCATCGCACCCACCATTCTTTTTGCTTATTAGTATTCAAATACCATGAACCCTAAAAAGATAATTCCCCGAATCATTAGGGAACAAAACAATGTTACCCCAAAAGCAACAATCACAAAGCATAGCGACAAAAAATTCAGCAGAAAAGGCAACAAACAATCATGATAGCTACAATTCTAAAAGAAATTGAATTGAACTGGGTTCTAGGTAGCAGAGTTAAAAACAAACACAAATCGAAATCAGAAATTGAAAAGCGAAAAGGGGGATTCGAACCTGAAAAACAATGGAGAGCGAAAGAGAGAAAGAAGAAGAGGAATTGCAGAGATGTGGAGGTTCGAGATCGAGACATCTCTTCGCCGATCTCTGCAACTTCTTCCAACAAGATGAATTGGTCGAAATTGGGAGATATTTTCGCAGTTTATTTTATTATTTCTATGGCGATTTCAGGGACTTGGGCGTAGCGGTTACCGCAGCTAACTTGATTCAATGTTTTAGAATAATTTTATCAAATATATATTTCAGAATCATAATAGGAATTAGGAAACCAGTTTAGACTTTTTATCCAATATGTTAAAACAAGTAGATATATAGAACCTTTTATACAACATTTATTAAACTTTAGATAAAAACTAAATTATATTATAAAATATTTAGATTTTTTTTTATAAGTACTTGTATGCAAATTTAGCATTGAAATCTACCATATAAAGTAGATTATATTTTAAGTATTTATATATAAGTATAAATTTTTAAAGATATTTTCAAAGGATTTTTTAAACCTTAAATTAAAAAGTAGAGATTTATTTTTTATGAGTAGTTATATATAAATTTAGACTTTTTATGGAAGGTTTTGAAACAAAGTAGGTTTTTTTTTAATATAACAATATTGAGAGGAGGAAATTCGAACCTATAAATGATTACTAGGTTGTACATGATACCGTTAAAGTTGTGCTCTTGTTGGCTTGAAACAAAGTAAACCTATTATTAAAGTATTCATGAAGGTTGTATAAATGTTCAATAAAAAGTCAGATAATTTAAAACTTAAACTCTTTATTAAAGGTTTTTAAAACTTCGTTAAAAAGTTTATATAGAATATTTATGTAAGGTTTTTGAAACCTTAGATAAAAAGATAGAATTTGTTTTCTAAAAAAAAAAGATAGATTTTTTTTTTTTTGAAAGAGATAGAATTTGTTTAAATTATATACAAATTTATACTTTTTATTAAAGGTTTTGAAACCTTCCATAAAAAGTAGATTATATTCTTAAATTATTTATACACAAATTAAAACGTTTTATTGATGGTTGTAAAAATCTTTAATAAAAAGTAGATAATTTACAAACTTAAACTCTTTATCAAAGTTTTTTTTTTTTTGAAATAAGGTAACCACGCCCGTCTCTAGGCCAAAGCACCGGAGACAGCACCCGAGACATCGAATGAATAATGTCACAGCTCAGCCTCAAACCTGAGATCTTGAAGAAAGCATACCCTCAAAATCCAAGTCTTCAACCACTGCGTCATCCATTGAAGACATCAAATGTTTCTTAAACCTTCGCTAAAAAGTATATATATAGAATATTATCAAAAGTTTTGAAACCTTCGATAATAAGTAGATAACTTAGACTCTTTAACAAATGTTTCTAAATTAGATAGTGTATGCATTCATTTCAAAACGAATTGGTAAGAGGAGTACTAGACCTATCTTCCTCACTTTCCAATGTAAGAACATGCGACTACAGATGATGTCATTTTTTAGCTAGCCAATCTTGAATTATATTTCAATTTCATTTTTATAAAATACTCGTTTGGGCTCTGATACTATTTTAGATAATATGAGGTTTCATCTCGAAAACCAATTGGATACCATATTAAATATAATACACATTCATCTCAAAATCAATTAGTAATGAGAGGGTAGTCCACATTATAGATGTCCACGGGTTGGGGACGGGGATGATTTTACCATCCTCATCTCCGTCACTCTTTTTAATCCCAACCCCACAAAATTCACTGTAAAATTTTGCGGGATGGGAGCGGAGACTCCCCAAGGGAATTTACGGAGATTGGGTTCACTGTAGGGAATTATTCCCCACATAAATTTTTCAAATCTTAATTCAATCAAATTTTTTATATATAAATTTTCAAATAGTTAACTTTTAATCATTATTAAAATAATATTTAACTTAATGTTAAATAATAATAATTTTTTAACTAGATATGTTGAATTTTTAAGGAAATATCCATACTTTTATGTATATATATACATGTATTAAAAAATAAAATAAAATAAATATAAAATATAAAATGTGCGGAGAACGAGGAAGTGGGGATGGCAAAATATATTCCCCGTCCCAATCTCCATTTAGCTCGCAAAGAATTTTTGTCTCCACTAACTTCTCCATTCCTCACCTGGGAATTCACCGTAAATGGGCGGGTCCCCGTAGGGCCAATGCTGTGAGGAAAATAGACATCTCTAATCCACCTATTTTATATATTGTTAGTAAGTCTCTACTCTTTTAGATGTGGAATCATCAACATTCTAAACCATCACTAAAAAGTATTGAGAATTTTTCATGTATAATAAAAAAAAAAACAAAAAATTCTATGAATAGCAACCTTTTAGAAATTTGTGCATAGTTGAGGTGAGCCTAATAAAAAGATGAAAAAACTTATGCTTATGATACTTGAGTGTACCAAATAGTCTTCAATTAATGTGCATATAATTTTCAATCAATGCCAAAAATAATTTTCAATCACTCCAACATATAATTCTTTAATAGCCTCATAAATAGTTTTCAATTAAGATATGATGAGAGGAAGAATTGAAATATGAATGAAATATTTATTAAAAAGTGTTATAATTAAAATAGGTAAAATAAAAAAAGTTTGAATATTTTTCAAAGGTTTTTGAAACCTTCCATAAGAAGTAGAAATTTATTTTTATGAGTAGTTATATATAATTTAGACTTTTTATGGAAGGTATTGAAACAAAGTAGATTATATTTTAAGTATTTATAGAGATGTCCACGGGACGGAGTGGGGTCGGGGAATGGCTTCCCCGTCCCCGTCCCCTGCCACTTAATTTAATTTCCGCCTCCAGAAAAATTTCCATTTCTTGTCGGGGATCAGGACGGGGATTCCCCGGCAGGGTCGGGTTCACCTTTTTTTTTTTTACATTTTTTATATATTTTTTTGGACAATACTTTTAAATAATTAGATTTTCTTAGAAAATATCTATAAATTTCAACTATAATGTTA
>JBBMKA010000029.1:98729-115091 GCA_037833695.1 Sechiopsis laciniata
AATTAAATAACATAATAATTATGTTACATGTACAAAAAATATTTTTTAAATTAAATAATAAATTCGGGTTGGTCGGGTTGGGTTGGGTTAATTTTAGGTGTTAACCCAACTCAACCCATAAAAATTTCATGATTTTGAACCCAACCCAATCCAAAAATATATTTAACCAACCCAACCTATCAAATTGGGTTGGGTTGGTTCGAATTATTCGAGTTATCGGATTTTTGTTCACCCCTATTAAAAACCACAAATCGTTTTCTGATTTCCTAAGAGAGAGAGACACACACATTTAGGTAAGCGCAAAAAATAGTTCAATTAAAATTTTAGAAAAACGACCTTTCGTCTCACTTTTACGCATATGCATTTTTAGCCTCAAAATAAAGTAATCCCAATATATTTTTGTCCTAAAATAGGGTTTTTTCATTATTTTTTTCAATGGAAATTAATAGTTTTAATTATTATAAAATAATAAATTTGTCCCTTTCATAAAGAGAAGGGCGGCTGAAATATTAGGTAGGTTTGCTGCTTAAAGCCACCCATTTCCTATCTCCATCACTCTCATCTAAAATATGAAAATTATATATGATTGTTATATTTTAATTCGATTATTAATATATGAAAATTGTTTAAAAAATGACAGCATTAATATCAGAATTCTTATTTCATATCTCTAATATTTCGTGAGTGTTTAATAAGTTCACATGCTTCATTTATTTTTCTAGGATAACCGTTTAACTTTACTAGATAAAAATAAGATTTTTTTTTTTTTTTTTTAATTTAAATTCAGCAATATTTTGAAAATTGAGATTGAAACTTATATACCATTATAGTTAATAAAATGTCACTAAAACTATATATCGAAAAAAGAATTACACCTACTTTCTTATTTATTGTAATTTTGTGGGCATTATTTAATTAATAATAAATTAAATAGAAACGAGAAAATGAGATATATTTATACTATTTGAAATTTAGTATAACACTTAGTCGACTAGTAATGTGCTTGAGTTGAGTTAGGTTAGGTTGAAAGGAAAATTTTGAATCAACCCAAAAATTCGAGTGAATTGCTTTTTCAATTCAACTCAATCCAATTAAAAAAATAATTCAATCCAACTAAGAAATAACTCAATTCAATTCACTCCACTATTTTTTAATTGGAATAGGTTGAGTACATAAATTAAAACTTTGAAATATTAGTTGAGGACTAAAGTCAAGCCACCATTACTTAAATGATACATCCATTTCCTCATTAAAAAAAAAAACAATAGGTTGAACCGAGCCAAAAACTCACCATCACGCTATTAAAAAAGAATAAATTTTGTGGGTTAGAAAGATTAAAAAATAAATTGAAAAGATGTAGAAGAAGATCATAGGTTTGCATATGGGTGATTTTGGTTCGATTTTTGTCAGTTTTGTGTCAATCAACAACCGAACTAATATCCTTGGGTTTTCAAAAATTAGATCCAAACCGGTGTCCAATAAAACAAAAAATCATTGGATCGGTTTTCATTTGGTTCGGTTCGATTTTGCTTCGGTTTTCAGTTTTAGCATTATATTAAAAAATAATTAATAAACTCATTTTCCCTTTTCATTTTTTTTATTTACTTTTTTTTGGATAAGAAACAATTTCATTATAAATATGAAATTACATAAAATATCATATATTCAACCGTTCAAATATAAATAGCTCACGCTACCGTAATCATCAAATTCCAAATTCCAAATAGATAATGATAACTAATATGAAAAAAGTTGGAGAAAGCTATTTAGAAAATATATTGATATTTGAAGGATAAAAAAAATTTACTATAAAAGATTTATATTTATTGATCTTCAAGATTTTAGAAAATCTTCTAAATAATGAAAAGAAAATAAATTTATATAATTTATTGACTATATATATATATATATATATATATATATCGGTTTGGTTTGGTTTTTTAAAATGAAAACTGCAACCGATCCAATATTTTTCAATTTTTTCAAATTACAAACTAATATGTCTAATATTGTGTTAAAAAACTGATTTGATCCATTAATTGGATTGATTCGATTTTTCAGTTTTTTGGCACCCCTAAGTTTGGGGAATTAGAGGAAAAAATAATAATAAAGAAAAAAAGAAACGGTAAGCCCACTAATAGAAAAATAAATTATAAGGAAAAAAAACAATAGCATAATTTTTATTATTTATTTTTTTAAAACAACAATAGCATAATTTGCTCATCTAAGAACTAAGAGCTTTGTAATACATGACTAGAGCTTACACCATCATACGACTACATACTTCGAAATTTATACATGCATTTAATTATAATAACCTAGTTTGATTTAGGTTGAACCGAACAAAAAAATCTTCCAATTGGCAAATCGAACAGATTTTATCGATTTTCTTTAATTTCAACCTAATCTAACTTGGAAAAAAAAAAAATCTCAACTAATTCAATCCTTATATATTGAGTTGTATTATTTAGGTTGCTCTGTGTTATCGATTCTTTTGTACACTACCTCAAAACAACAATAAATTATATGTTTTTTGTAAAGGAAAAATATACAAGAAATAAAGCCCAAGTCAAGTTCTACTTCTATGGATCCAAGCTTAAATAAAAACAATAAATCAAGTTATTTGGCCCATTAAGTATTGAACCATGAAAGTGCTGGGTTGCTATGAACTATAATTAGGTTTAGATTCCATCTAATCAACTCTTTATCACTTTTCTTTAGTATGTTGCTTTATCATTATCTGCTAAGTAATTTTGTTTTATGTGTTAGCAAAATTTCCTAATTGATACAATTTGTTGAAGGCCAAATTCAACTAATCAATATCACTCAAAGCCATATTTTCGATAACAAAGCACAAATATAACTTTAAAATTTACCACATGAGTCTCTACATTATTTCATAAAGGTATAAATGTAAAGACCCGACCCAAACTAGATTCTAAACTTAAGTCCATAACTCTAAATGCATGAAAACAATGTTCGACATTTAGGATATGTATAAAAACAAAATCTCTTTAAAACAACTTAGAAAGAACAAGTTTATAAAACGTTGAATTCAGTAAGAGAATCATAGGGTACCCAAGAGTCAAAACATAAAAGCTCGGTAAAACGGTACAACTTATCATGCCCCTAAGTAGTTCATGCAGAAAGAATAAATTAAAAGACTATACACAGAATAAATGCAGCGAGTCCCATGGTCATCTTTAGCTCGTTTGATCACCCATCTCGATACAATCTCGTAGTACTTGTGTTATTCCACAGTGGAAATTGTGAGTTTTGCAACTCAGTAAGGATCCCCCAACTCGAGGTAAAGAAATGTATCAAGTCAAAAGCATCACAAACATGCAAGATAAGCAACATAATTAAGGGGTCCACAAAACCCAAGCTCCTGGGCGAAAGGGAGTCAAGAACCATGTCTGTGATCCACGCCACGCAGAGCGGTCTAAGGCTACAAACCAAAGACCTAAAAGCCAACAGAGACCATAAATCTCTAGAGCGATATGGGATACTTGCTCCAGGCCGAGGAATCCTGCGAGTAGAGAAGCCTGGTAGTTAAGGGACCACAAATCCCACAGGTCTCATACTCACGGTGAGGGTGGATCCAGCAAGCTCACCAAAAGGCCATAAACCTAACCACATACCTGGAGAGGCACCCTACGCTACAAGTAAAATGCCGATAGGGCCGTGAGCCTGGTGGGCCAACCATCCACAGAAACCCTGCGACGAGAGACCACAAATCTCCCGTCGAGAACGTGCTAGCCACAAACCATGCAAGTCCGCTTACTAGCATCCTCTATCCAATCTTCGTACCTCGTTTGCTTCCAAACGAAGCACCAAGCTGCATCAAACATCATGCAAGTCTCAAGTGAGACATACGAACTATCATGCAAGACTGACTCTGTCAATCAACATACATCAGTTCACGCATATCGAGATAATCAACATAATCTACATGCTCGCCTTAGACATGATATCAATCATATATTGCATGCCCTCAGTGTAATCAATACAAGCAACAAACAACATATATTATACCATATTAAACAAGTAAGTGCATACAGTCAATCTAACACATGTAATAGCCACGGGCCTCGAGAAGGGAGTACGGGTCCCTTACCTTGGCCGAATACACTACTGCACTCTTGAAACTTGTTGAAACCTCTTGATAGTTAATCCATTGATCCGAGCCCTGAAATGAACAAATTGGTCAAAACTAACACCTCAAACCATAAAAAATAGATCCAGAATATCAAATTTAACAAACAGTGAGAAACCTCGAAAATTGTGCCCTAGTGACTCCCAGCGGCTACACACGCCTCGCAAGCTTGGCTCGAAGAATGAAAAACAACTCTGATCAAATTTGGTCAACAAAAAAGTCAATGGGTCAAACTCACCATTTAACTCAAGGCCAAACACCCATTAAACTCTAATCCAAACAACCACTAAACCTATATCCAAACAACCAATAACCTCTAGCCAAACACCTTTTACAACTCAAACCAAACAGTCACTATCCTCATTTTAAATAAGTTAAACTCTAACCAAACAAGCTTAAAACTTATTTAAAATGACTTTACACCAGCAAACAAACACCACCTAACAATAACTTGAATGACCTTAAACCCATAACCAAACATGTTGTATCCATCACTGAAATATCATAAACCAGCAACCAAACAATCTTAAACCATCATTTCAATACCCATACCTTTGTAAACAAACACCCATAATCTTCATTTTAAATGTCTTAACACTAACAACCAAACAGTCCCTATTCCTCATTTGAATAGCTTTAAACCCAACTTAAATGAGTTTAAACTCCAAACCAAACACCTATTTTCTTCAACCTTTAGATGTCAACAAATAAACAAAAAGGGAAAACTCCTTACCTGAGCTCCGGCGAAGCTTGACGGCTGCTGCCCTTCAACGGCGAACTCACAGCGCACCTACTCCGGAGACTACAAACTAGACGGCAGCTGTTCAGTGCAACACCAGCGACGGCGGCTCACGACGACGCTGCTTCTTGGCACTCGCGACAGCGCTTACACACCTCCGATAAATACCCACAAACCTGCAGCTCACACGTGCAATGAATGGACCCAATGACGGCGAACTCGAGATTGAAGTGGCGCAGGCCACGAATCGAGTAGCTTCAGATCGAACGCACAGCGCGCGACGACTCACTCCGACGAAACCTACTTGCTGCGCAACAAACGGACCTTGACGGAACCCCTCGACCCTCAGTGCAGAACTCGGCGGCTAGAATAAACACCCACAACAGAGCTTGACGACGACAACGAACCTTTACGCGTGACGGCGATACGACAGCAGTGGCTGATCGAAAATGGACAAGGGCACAAATGATGAAGATGAACAATAGCTCAGTCACAGTTTAGAGGAAGACAGAGAGAAGAGAGAAAAGCTTGGCTCAATACTTTCAGAGAGTTTTTCACATATAAAAATAAATCTCAGTACAATTTTAGAGAAAGGCTTGCAACATTTTATACACATAAAAGAGGAATAAAATAATACAAATATATAATTAGATTTGAATAACCAACCCACAAAAGAAGGGAGATCACAACAGACTTGGTTGAACGCTGGTGTTAGTCTTCAACAGATTCACGCAACAGACTACCAGCGGGGTTGTTTGATAATTCGCTAACATGGCCCCTCAAACGAGAGGGTAGTGAAACAAGCCCGAGTTTGCCACGCAAGTATGCAAAGTGTGAGTGAGACAAAGGCTTCGTGAGACAGTCGGCAATCTGTTCATTGGAAGGAACATAGCGTACATCAAGTTGTTTAGCAAGCACTTGATCCCGAACAAAGTGAATATCAATTTCAATGTGTTTCGTGCGCGCATGAAAAATGGGATTTGCAGCCAAGGCACCCGCACCCATGTTGTCACACCAAAGCACCGGTGTTCCAGATAACGGAAAGCTAAGTTCATTGAGAAGCTGCCGAAGCCAGGTGATCTCTACTGAGGCATGGGCTAGCGACCTGTACTCAGACTCGGTACTAGAGTGGGCAACCACTGCTTATTTCTTGGAGGACAAAGATATGAGGGAATGGCCAAGATAAACACAATAAGCAGCAACGGACCGACTATCATTAATGTTGGCAGCCCAATCGGCATCAGAAAAGGCTGTTATGCTGATGTGGTTACTTGGTTGTATCAAAAGGCCGTGAGTGTGAGTGCCCTTCAAATATCGAAGAACACGTTTGGCTGCTTTCCAATGCGTATCAGTAGGAGCTTTGAGAAATTGGCTAAGCTTATTAATAATGAAAGAAATATCTGGGCGAGTGTTGGTTAGATTCTGAAGTGCTCCAACCAAGCTCCGATACGCAGAAGGGTTGGTCAGCAATTGACCATCGTGGATAGAGAGATGTTTGCCAGTGACGGCAGGGGTGGGACAAGGCTTGACATGAAGAAGACCAAACCGGTTCAGTACGTCATAAATATATTTAGATTGGTGGACATGAATACCTGAGTCACAATAAGATATCTGAAAGCCCAAAAAGTAGCTCAAACTGCCCAGATCCTTAAGAGCGAACTTAGAGTCCAACAAGTAAATTAATCGGTTAACGAATAGAGCATCGTTACCAGTGATCACAACATCATCAACATAGAGAAGTAGTAACACAATAACAGAACCTCGTCGATAATAAAATTAAGAAGCATCAGCCCGACTAACCACGAAATCACAGCCATTGAGAAAAAGTTTGAGTTCATCATTCCAAGCACGAGGAGCCTGTTTGAGGCCATAAAGTGCCTTGTGTAGCTTACACACGTGTTGGGGGAATGACTGATTGACAAAGCCAAGTGGTTGAGACATGTACACAGCTTCCTTTAGTGTGCCATTCAAGAAAGCGTTGTTGAAATCAAGTTGTCGGAGCTGCCGACCACGTGTGACAGCAAGAAATAAAACGATACGGATTGTAGAAGTCTTGACAACTGGGCTATAAGTCTCGAAGAAGTCGATCCCTGCATTCTGGTGAAACCCTTTGGCCACCAAGCGTGCCTTGTGGCGTTGTACTGTACATCACTATTTCGTTTGAGCCTAAACACCCACCGACACCCAACAATATTCATGTAAGGGGCTGGCGGAACAAGCGACCATGTCTTAGAATCAGACAACGCTTTGATTTCTTCGTCCATTGCACTCCGCCACCGAGGATGAGCGAGAGCATCGTTGAGCTTTGTTGGTTCTGTAAAGGACCAGTCAGTTGGCGTAGACACGGTCCAGGCTCTAGGGTGATGTATGCCAGCCTTAGCCCGAGTGACCATGGAGTACATGTTGGCCGGTGGGTCAGGTCTAGATTGGGGGGTTGGCTGTGGCTGATCGGATAGGTGTGTAGCAAGTGGAGCGAGAAGTGGGGACGAAATGTTCGTGGCAGATGAAGTGGGGGACGATGAAGGGCTCGGATATGCTTGAACCGAGGAAGTGGATGGGAAAAAGTTAATGTCGGTTTGAGGAACTAGAATGGAGCGAGGTTCAGGGGCTAACTGGAATGGTTGGGCAGATGTCGTAGGTTGGATTCGGGGAATCGGCATATTTGATGTTGTGGCTGGATGGAGACCAAACCAAGAGAGGATGGATGGGATCAAAGGTCCAGCTTGACTGGTTGCAGGAGAGTGTTGGGTTTGGCCAAATCCTGCCTTGAATGGAAAATGTTCTTCATCGAAAACAACATGGCGAGTGACAATAATTTTGCCCTCATCTGTAAGGCACCGAAACCCTTTGTGAATAAGGGATGGGCCACGGTAGACACAGCACCGCGAGTGAAAACCAAATTTTTGCTTTTGGTAGGGGCGCAAGTTTGGGTAGCATGCACACCCAAATACACGAAGCTTTGTAACATCAATTGTTTTGTTCATTAATACAGATAGTGGTGAGCTTCCTGCAATAACATCAGAAGGAATACCATTAATAAGAAAGACAACCGTTTGAAAAGCATACCACCAATAATCCAGGGGCATTGTAGCATGAGCCAAAAGAGTGAGTCCAATTTCGACCAAGTGGCGATGTTTACGTTCGGCCCTTCCATTTTGAGGAGACGTGTACGGGCAAGAGATTATGATATTAATGCCAAGCTGTTTGCACAAATGGGCAACAGGTATATACTCACCGCCCCCATCCATTTGTAGACACTTTATCGTTGTGTTGAACTGATTCTCGACAAAAGCCCGAAACTCTTGGAAGGCAATAAGAGTGTCACTCTTCTGCTTAAGCGGAAACAACCAGGAAAAGCGACTATGATCATCTAAAAATAATGCATAGTATCTGTACCCATCAGATGAGAGAACCGGGGCAGGTCCCCATAAATCAGTATGAACAAGTTCAAAAGGAGCGGTAGAGCGAGAATCAGATAATGGAAAAGGGAGAGCGTGCATTTTACCAAACTGACATGCTTCACAAAATTGAAATTTATCATTGACTTGAAATTGAACATTACATAAGCTAGCCAGTTTACTCATGCAGTTTATTGACGGGTGACCAAGTCTTTTATGAAGTAGAGACTTAGTCATTATGACATTCGCTTTATGCGACTTAGCAACAGGGGAAGAAAAATTGAAAGCAGAAAATTGGTCAGGAAAACTGGATGCCTGATGAACCGATGAAGTTGACTGGTTGAAAGAGTTCCTAGCTGGTTGAAAGCGGTATAGTCCATCCTTAAGAATGCCCTTCAGAACTGGTGTTCCCGTATTTTTGTCCTTAATCACACAAAAATTAGAGTGAAATTCAATGTAAACATTATTGTCACCGGCAAGTTTAGATACACGCATGAGATTCTTGGCAATATTAGGAACATAGAGAACATTGTTTAATTGTAGAGAACCAAAAGCAGAAGGAATATAGGAGTTACCAAACTCAGAGATGGAAAGTTCACTGCCATCCCCAACTACAACTCGTTGAGTACCTGTATAATCGGTTCGTGAAGTCAAGACACTTGGGTTTGCTGTGACATGACTTGAAGCGCCGCTGTCTGCATACCAGCCGGGATCGACGACAGTCTCAGGATTTGCTTTTGTTGCAGCAACCAATGCATTTTGATTCTGACCAAACAGTGGGGCTTGCAGAAAACTTGCTCGTGGCTGTTCCAATTGTGGATTGTTGATGCTTGGATTGAAACGGTGATAGCAAAAAGGGGTAGTGTGCCCGAGCTTTCCACACAATTGGCACATGGGTTTGTTGGTAGATGAATTGTTCCAACGCCCGCGTCCTCGCCCACGCCCTCCACGAGAACTCTGATGGGTTGATTGGCCATGCGATCCATAGTTGGAGTTTCGTTGAGTGATAGGTGGGGAAGGATTTTGGGAATGATGCACCATATTGGCTGTTAGCGGAGAAGAGGAAGGACTGGAGTTCAAAGATAAGGTGGAAACACCAGTTTTCATTGCTAATTGATATTCAAGTCATTTTTCATACGATAACATATCAGATTGCATGGTAGTCCAATCAGCATCACGCCCATGAATTCCAATGACGTCAGGGTTATATTCTTCGTCTAAGCCTGAGAGGACCTGAGAAACAAGCTCAGTAATAGGAACAACACTTCCTGCAAGAGCTAAATTGTCAGAATATTTTTTCATTGTCGACAGGTAATCAATCATTTTTAAAGACCCTTTTCGAGTTTGTTGAAAAAGTCGCTTGAGATAATCTATCTCAGCTTTAGATTGAACTCCAACAAGCTGTGTAACAGCATCTCACAGCCCTTTTGAAGTTTTGTACCCCATCAATTGTGTCACTACTTCGGGTGACATTGAATTATATAACCAACCAAGCAGTAATTGATCAACAACGATCCAGCTATCATATTCCGGGTTGGGAATTGACTGATTTGGGGTGGGAGAGTCAGAACTCGAGCCGTCTCTAGAGCCGTCTCCACTGCTGGATATGGTTTTTTCGGGGCACACCTTCTCCCCGGTGAGGTAGCCTTTAAGTCTGTAGCTCCTCAAAATTGGCCAGGCAAGGTTCTGCCAAAGCAAGAAATTTATGCGATCAAGCTTCACTGAGGTGATATGAGTCAGAAGTTGATTTAAAGATGGTCCGGAGGTTTGGGAAAAAGCGGAAGACTGAGTTATGGTAATATTGGGGTTAGCCATGATAGGCTCTGATACCAAGTCACAGTTTAGAGGAAGATAGAGAGAAGAGAGAAAAGCTTGGCTCAATACTTTCAGAGAGTTTTTCACATATAAAAATAAATCTCAGTACAATTTTAGAGAAAGGCTTGCAACATTTTATACACATAAAAGAGGAATAAAATAATACAAATATATAATTAGATTTGAATAACCAACCCACAAAAGAAGGGAGATCACAACAGACTTGGTTGAACGCTGGTGTTAGTCTTCAACAGATTCACGCAACAGACTACCAGCAGGGTTGTTTGATAATTCGCTAACAAGCTCTACTCCTGGGGTTCCACAGTCCCATCATTTCATTTAAATACCAAAGGTTGAAATAACCAAAATACCCCTCCAATTTTAACTCATTACAAAAACCACATTACATTTGATTAGAAGGAACTAAAGTGGATTATTACAATAAAACTTAACATTAGACTAAATGGAGGTAAACTAAAAAAAAATTTATTATACGAAGGAAAGCTTGTAACAAATGTTGTAGAAGGGATCATGAGACCCAACTCAAGCACATCAATTCTTATGAAAGAAATAGATGATCGATGGATTGAGTTGCTCCTTGACGATAAAGATAATGATAAAAGTATATGTGAAAATTGGTTAGCTCAACAAATTACAACATATTAGTTGAGCTAACCAATTATCTCACACTAGTTGAGTTAACCAATTATCACATATAATAATAATAGTACAACCAAACCTAAAAAGTATATGCGATCATTTGGCAAGGAAGAAGAGAGGTCGAATGAGGCCTCCTAATGAGATGGCACTCATATTCGAGCTATCTAGAAAGTCTTTTGAAAAAAAAAAGTCTAAATAAGTACAAAGTGGTGATCCAACAAAAAGTAACATAATTGCTCGTCAAATTAATACACTATTTACTTGTTTTATTTGTAGGAAGCATGTGAGACAACGAATCATATCTTGGAAGGCTATAAGTTGGCTTATTGATATAGAGTTATTTTTTCCCTAAATTATGTTTTCTTTCTCTGGTGGACAAGTCTGAGCCTTCGAGGAAAGTGAAGTGGGATTGATTGTTTATAAGTTTAAGAGGCGATGAGCTTCAGATTGTAGTAATTATTATATCTAGCCTTTGGTGGATTCTCAATCTATTATGAGTTCTGAGGTGGCGATCTTGCATATTGTCAGATTGTTGGATTCCTTGAAGATTATTGATTTCCCCCTTTAGATCGTGCAAGTTTGGATTCAGGAAGGATAATCCTTCCTCTTTAAGGCTGGCTTACCCCTTCGGAAGGCATCTAAAAAATGAATGTTGATGCTTCGTGGTCTTTGAAAAACCAGATTAGTGGTATTGGGCGGGCTGTTCAGGATTATAGAGGCTTCCTCAGAGCTCTTGGTTCGAAGGCGGTTCATAATTTCAGTTTGGTTAAGGGGCTTGAAGCGATGACTATTATGTTGCGTCTGAAATCGGTGATATCTATGTCGATATTTGTTCTCTTTCGTCTAAAGTAAATGCTATCAGTTTTAGCCAGTCATGTTAATAGGGTGTGTAACAAGGTTGCTCACTAGTTAGCTTCTTCGAAGGCTTTTTATGATGTATGTTTTTTTTTCTTTTCTTTTTGTAAATTCTCACGATTAAAACTATCATTTGTTTTGGTGGGAGGGTTGCTTTTTGTAAAGTTAATCAAGCATACTCGAATATTTAATCATGTGTTAGAAATACTCATCTTCTCTTACATTAAAAAAATGAGGAGTCATCAACATCTTTATAAAAAATATGAACTCTCCTCATTACTAATTAGTTTTGAGGCAAAACTCATAATAACTAATATCACATAATAAAAAAAATCTAGAAATTACAAAAAAGACGATGGCGTCACTATCATCAATGAACAATTCACGATATAATTCATTTATGTAAGAAATGGTTAAAAAGTGATCAATATATGATGTTTGACCAAAGTGAAAATAAACATTTGATTAAGGCCAAAAGGGCCATGCTTTGGGCTTAAAGGGGTGCGTTAGGTATGGATTCTAAGGGTTGATGTAACGACACTGTTTTGATGTCTTCTTCTTTGCATTTTCGACTATTTTATCTTAGCTAGATTGAGTTTAGTTAGTGCTCTCATCATTATTACTTTTGTTTTTTCAATTTTTGACTTTGAGTTGTGAGTTGAAACTAGTTGTATGAATAACTAAAAAGCATAGACCCTAATTAGGTTTATTGAATTATTCTAGACAATTATATTTACAAGGCATTCTATGATCATAAGTTAAGTTTAGTACAAAGTATGAAGTTGCTATATTGAACCAAAATTTGAGCATATCACATTCACCGAATGGGTCGGTGGCGCGATTGGTTATCTGGTTTGGTGTTAATCTATTTCTATTTCACGGTCACGAGTTCGATCTCTAGAATCGGTATTTGTAATCCCCTTCTCCAACTTGTAAAAAAAAAAAAAAAAGCATATCACATCCCATATGTTACTTATACTTTGATATTTACCTTTAACCCAGAGATTGCAAATTCAAATTTATTGTGTGGCAAAAGTTGGGAATTAGAATATCAAACCAAACTTGGTTCGATTCAATTTACAATTTTTTTTTTAACCCTAAACCCTAACTCCAATCCTAAAAGACCATAAACCCTGACCGGATACTCTTCTCATTATCAGCCCTAAAATCCCATAATTTTCATTTTCCTCTTCAACTCGCCGTCGTTTCGCCGGAAGTCATAGAACATCACCCTTCCTCTCCGTTCGCCGCCGATTTGAAGCACAGAGCCTTGATTTTCCGTCGACGAATTTGCATCACACAAGTTCAATGATAACTTTCTCAGGTGCTTAATTTATCAATTTCACATACCCATATTTACATTTTGCGAACAAAATAAACCCGTGGAAAATCTTCGCCAAATGATGCTTCAAGTTAGTAGTTGTATAGAATTAGGCCAAGATTGTTTCACTGCTACCTTGATTCAACCCAACTTCTTTTCTCGCAGCACTGCCAAACAACAGCGTTGTGTTTTTCTTTTTAATTCTCATAACCAGATTATTAGAGATTCGAAGGTTTCTCTGGGGTTTAAGCTTCAGTGTCATTCTAGAACTTCGTCCACTCCGTCCAAAATATTGACTCATGGGAAGAAGAAGAGCTATGGCGGCGTATTGCCCTCGATTTTACGCTCGCTGAGGTCCTCCAGCGACATTCGGAGTATCCTGAGTTCCTTGTGCCAAAATCTGAGTCCTAAAGAGCAAACTGTGATACTTAAAGAACAGGGCCGTTGTGAAAGGGTGGTTCAGGTGTTCCAATGGTTTAAGTCTCAGAAAGATTACATTCCCAATGTAATTCACTATAACATCGTGCTTCGAGCACTCGGGCGAGCTCGAAATTGGGATGAGTTGAGGCTTTGTTGGAATGAAATGGCTGAAAATGGCATCGCCCCGACTAATAATACTTACGGAATGCTTGTCGATGTATATGGTAAGGCAGGTCTTGTGAAAGAGGCACTTCTCTGGATTAAGCATATGAGAGTAAGGTGCATGTTTCCCGACGAGGTAACCATGAACACTGTAGTTCGGGTCTTGAAAGATGCTGGAGAGTTTGATTCTGCTGATAAGTTTTACAAGGATTGGTGTAGGGGGTTGGTTGAGCTGAATGATTTTGATTTCAATTCGAGGGTTGGCGATTTCGGTTTAAATTCTTCAACGGAACCAATGTCTCTTAAACATTTCTTGTTGACTGAGCTTTTCAGGACAGGCATGAAAATTCCCAATCGAAAGGTTTCACCGGAGGTAGATAATTGTGTACGAAAGCCAAGACTGACGTCTACGTACAATACGTTGATCGATTTGTATGGCAAGGCGGGGCGTCTCAAGGATGCTGCTATCGTGTTTTCTGAAATGCTTACAACAGGTGTTCCAATGGATACCATTACTTTTAACACTATGATCTTTACCTGCGGGAGTCATGGGCATCTTGCAGAAGCTGAAACTTTGCTTAGTAAAATGGAAGAACGTGGATTATCTGCAGATACCAAAACTTACAATATATTTCTTTCTCTATATGCTGATGAAGGGAATATTGATGGAGCTCTCAAGTGTTATAGAAGAATCAGAGAGGTTGGTCTTTTTCCTGATGTGGTAACTCATAGAGCTCTTCTGCATGTACTGTCTGAGAGGAATATGGTTGAAGATGTAGAGAATGTGATAGCAGAAATGGAGAAGTCACATATTCTTCTTGATGAGCATTCGCTTCCTCGTGTCATTAAGATGTATGTTAATAAAGGGCTGCTTGATCGAGCCGAGATATTCCTAGAGAAGTATAGATTGGATACTGGATTGTCACCGAGGATATCGGCTGCAATCATAGATGTTTATGCTGAAAAGGGATTGTGGTCGGAAGCCGAATCGTTTTTTTTATGGAAAAAGGATTTGGTTGGACAAAAAATGGATGTTCTGGAATATAATGTCATGATAAAAGCTTATGGCAAGGCTGAGCAATATGACAAAGCATTTCATCTCTTCAAGGGCATGAAAAACCGTGGCTCTTGGCCTGATGAGTGCACTTATAATTCTCTGATTCAGATGTTTTCAGGAGGGGATTTAGTCGATGAAGCAAGGCACCTTTTGACTGAAATGCAGGGAATGGGCTTTAAACCAAACTGTAAGACATTCTCTGCTGTTATTGCGAGCTATGCTCGCCTAGGACTCATGTCTGACGCAGTTGAAGTATACGATATAATGATAAATGCAAAAGTTGAACCAAATGAAATCTTGTATGGTGTCTTAATTAATGGATTTGCAGAAACTGGTCTAGCTGAAGAGGCACTCAAATACTTTCGCCTGATGGAAGAGTCAGGAATTTCGGAAAATCGAATTGTGCTGACATCTCTGATAAAGGCATTTAGTAAGGTGGGTAGCTTGGAAGGTGCTAAAGGAATGTACAATAGGATGGAAAACATGGAGAACGGTGTAGATACGATTGCATCAAATAGTATGATCAATCTATATGCTGATTTAGGGATGGTATCCGAGGCCAAACAAATCTTCGAAGATTTGCGAGAGCGGGCCGGGGCAGATGGAGTATCCTTTGCAACTATGATATATCTTTATAAGAACATGGGCATGCTTGACGAAGCGATAGAGATAGTGGAGGAAATGAAAGAATCGGGTTTGTTGCACGACTCTGCTTCATTTCACAAGGTAATAGAATGTTATGCAATCAATGGACAGCTAAGAGAATGTGGTGAAATGCTCCATGAGATGGTTACCAGGAAGCTGTCGCCAGATAGTGGAACCTTCAAAATTTTATTTACAGTATTAAGGAAAGGAGGTATCCCAATAGAAGCCATAACACAGCTCGAATCGGCATATCACGAAGGGAAGCCTTATGCACAACAAGCTGTCATGTCTGCTGTATTTTCTGTAATTGGCTTGCATGCTCCAGCACTCGAATCCTGTGAAACGTTCTTGAAGGCCGATGTGCAACTTGACCCGTTTGCATACAATGTTGCCATAAATGCTTATGGGGCGAGCGGTGAAATCGATAAGGCCTTAAACATATTCATGAAGATGCAGGATCATGGTCTTAAGCCAGATGTAGTAACTTATATATATCTGGTAGGTTGCTATGGTAAAGCTGGTATGATTGAAGGTATGAAGAGAATATACAGCCAGCTAAAATATGGAGAGATAGAGCCCAACAAATCATTGTTCTATGCGATCATAAATGCATTTAGAAGTGCCAATAGATATGACCTCGTCCAAATGGTCACCCAAGAAATGAAATATACTTTGGACTCGGAACCGTATTCGAAATCTGAGCTCGATCATCAGTCTGATGAAGATTCTCCAAGTCTCGGTGAGTCCGAGCTTGATGATCTGTCCGATGAAGATTCTCCAAGTCTTTGAATCCCAAAACAGTGCGATTTTTTCCGTAGTTGTTCGCTTTTAGTGTATTGTATACTGTACATGAGTAGCATTAATTAAGTAGGTATGTATATTGTGAAGTATCAGTATTAAAAATTCTCCCTAAAGTTTTGATTTAGGTTACCAAACCATTCCTCTCTACCTGTGTTTGTGTGGTTATCTCTGCAACAAATTATAGATACCATAGCTTTAAAAGTGTATACAGAACTAGCATTATTACAGTCCTTCTTGCTTTAAACCAGGTTATTAAGGCCCGTTTGATAACGTTCTCGTTTCTTGTTTCTCGTTTCTGTTTCTGATTTTTTGAGAAACAGACTTGTTTGATAA
>JBBMKA010000029.1:125374-143283 GCA_037833695.1 Sechiopsis laciniata
TATATATTTATTTATTTTATTATTATTTTTGGACTTTCTACTCTCCAAAAATTATATAAAATAATTTCTAAGTCTTTAGAATGTACCTATCATAATATAAATCAAAGAAAGTTATAGTATAATATAGGGTAAAATAAGTTTAGTCCATGTGTTTAGAAGGAAGTTTTATTTTATTTTATTTTATTTTTTGAAATCTTGTTTAGAAGAAAGTTAGAGTTTAGTTTTCAAGATTTAGAAAAAAATTAGAGTTTAATCTCTATAGTTTGAAGAAAATTAGAATTGAGTCTATATAATTTGAAGAAAATTAGAATTGAATCTATATAGTTCGAAGAAAATTAAAATTTAATCCTTATAATTTTAAAAATTAAAATAAGAGAAGATGAAAGGGATGTATTTGGTTTTTTTCTCTCTGTTTTATGTTATCAAACTGTTTTTCACTCAATGCTATGCACTCCACACACTGTTTCACAATTATTATATTTTCCTTTCAGGTCTTTATGTTTTAGATTTTTGGGAAAAATACTTTTTTAGTTTTGGGATGAAATTTCAATTTGATCCTTAAGTTTCAAAATCAAGCATTTTCATCCCTCACATATCATTAATACTCAAATTTAGTCCATAACATAATAGAACCGTTAATGAATTAATGGAATGTTGACTAGGATAATGACTAGACTCATTTTAAATTTAAATGATTGATGATGTGGATATTTTATTATTGATATAACTTTTGTTTTTAATGAAAATTTAAAAAAAAAAAGAAAAAACAAATTGAAAATGCTTGATTTTGAAACCTAAGGACCAAATTGAAACTTTACTCCAAATCTAAGGGCTAAAAAAGTACTTTTCCCTAGATTTATTTTTCTTTGTTATCCATGAATGGTTGAGTGAGTTGTGAATATTTGTTTTTAAAACATTATATTTTCATTTGAGGATATTTTCATAGAATAAATTATGAATATTTATAATATTTGGTTGTTAAGAAAATTCATAATAAATTAACTATTAAGTATTTGAACACTAGTTTAAACCATAACTTTTTAGTTTTTGAAGACTTTTTAAATTTGTAAATTAATCTTATGTCTTAGGAGGCATTTGGAGTAAGAATAATAGAAATTATTATAGAAGAATGAAAAATATGTAGAGATGATTATTATTTGAAATGAACAAAATAATTAGAAGTAGAATTGTTACGAATGTTTGAGTGTTGTGATAATCATTTTTTTTTTAACTTTATTCTAACTGTTTTTAAATCATATAGATTTAATTCTATTTTTTTTTTTTAAACTATAGAGATTAAACTCTATATTAGGAGAGAATGGAACAAAATATTGGTTAAGGACAAAAAGTGTTTAAGAGAGAATGAAAATAGTTAGAAGAGAATAAAAGTACGGAAAAATGAATATTGATTATGAAAAAAATGATTATTCGTAGATCAAGCACTTAACAATGACCGACTTAATTATGGAATCAAAGGTTTAAGGAACCGCAAGGAACCGCAAGAGTAACTTTTTTTTAAGAGATTCTTCCGCTATGATTTTGGAATCTCAGATTTTTTTTTCCCTTGAAGAAGAACCTTTTTTAAGATAATGTGTCTTTATTTACTTTTTCTCTTCTGAAATTGAAGATTCTCATGATTCTAAATCTGGGTTTTAAACTAAAGTTGGAGACGATTATTAAAACCATTGATTAAAAGTAAAGCTTCAATAATTGAATATGAAACCATAATATTAATGTCTACAACTTCATATTTTTCTAATAAATGTACTTTAATAATTGTTTTGTTGGCAGTTTTCTGACGTCATTGCTGGTCATAAAGGTTGGAATTTTTATAAATGAAAGTGAACAAACGATAATGAATTTGATTCTCAAGGCTTTCTTTTAATTAATCTTCATCTTCTTACATATCAATACCCAAATTTTAGTTTCCATTTTAATTTTTTCTTTCCTTATTTTCACTCCCTTTTTTAAGCTTCTTAAAAATGTGCTGAAACGGTCGCCGCTCCTTTGCGCCGCCGGCTTCTTTGCGAGCTCCGGCGACGAGAAATTTAGGGTCTCTGTCTCAATCATGGCAGCCAGAGCTTTCTTATTATTGGGGTTTCTTCTATTTCTTCAAATGCAGCTTCCTCAAACAATGGCGGGTTAGTTTATTTGTTCCATTTAATTGAGGTTTGTTTCATTGATTTTCCATTTTCACAGTGATTTCTTTTCTGGGGGTTGATTTCTCTGATCCAGTTGGAGTTTTTGGGGAAAAGGGTATTTGTGGAAACGGGGTTTTTAGGGAAAGACACTAGAATGATTCAGGGTTAAATGGGTCCTTTAGAAATGTGCATCTCTATTGACTGTGATTTGCTGTTGTCTAGGCCTTGTTTGGCTGAGTTTAGTTCTGGTTTTTTGTTGTCGTTTTTGGATTAAGATGAAAATATTTCAGGTTGGTTTTTCAGAAGCAAATGTTATATTCAAAGGGTTTCCTTTTGATTTCGTATATTGTTCTTAAACCTCCCAGATTGCCCTTTGGATTTGAGTGGATCAAACTTTACTTTAGCTGCCTCTATTTGCTCTAACCCCAATGAAAGAGGGAAATGCTGCCGATATATCAATGCATTTGTTGCAGTTTCTGTTGCTCAGCTTGCAAATGTAACAGGTGAACTAGGAGTTTCTTCAAACTTATCTAACATTTGCCTGAAATCAATAATTCAAACCATGGGACTGTATGGAGTTCCTAGAAATGCCACTCTTTTCTGTGGGGTTGGAACTAAAATCCCTGTGAACTTCGCGTGTAGAGGTCGAGAAACCGTCAATCAGATGCTGGAATCTCCAAAATTCACAAATGTGAGTGTAAATTGCAAATTGCCTCTCTCCGAGGAGAGTACTTGTAGGAAGTGTATCAATGCTGGGATTTTATATCTCCGCAATCTGATTGGAAGAGAAGATAATATAACATTAAATACTTGTCGCGACGCTACCTTTGTTGCACTTGCTAGCCAACTTGATCCTGTTTCCATCATTGATCTTGCAACCTGCTTCTTTGGAATTCAAGGCCTTAACAGGCCTCCAGGTATGAATATTCAAGAGTGCAAAGTTGAAATTAGTTAAGCTTCTCTTTGTAAGAGCCACACAGGCAAAGGTCAAACCTTCTTTCCTTGCAATAAGTGCATCTTTTTGCTACTTATTACTGCAAATTTGTGCAGTTTGGCTCCATATATCTTTTGGAACTTAGAGTTCAATTCATCCAGAATTGGCTTAATCATGCAATGGAACGTACTATATCAAAGAAGACTACTTAAAACTGCATGGCACTATTATAGTTCATACTCTTTTTTTCTAAATTTAGTACATTACTTTTGATGGTTTTTGTCAATGCATTCTTCATTTTAATCTGATCCATTCAAATATTTTTCCCTGGCTTTCTCAAGTCCCAACTTCCAAAGTAGCTAAATTTGCCAAATTCGAATGCACGGGTTGGTTAAGCTTGATTACTTGCCTAAAATATGATCTTTTAATCTCAATTTTCAAGGCAGCAAGTGGTAGTTTTTAACAAAAATAGACTAGTTTTAAACCTCAGATCCTTAGCGAGTCGCTCCTTGTATAGGCTATTCTACTTTTTTCTAATGAAAGCTGTTGTACCTATTTGAAATGCTTGCTAAGTTCTTAGAAAAAGATTTTTACATGTTAAAGAAGTATTTTTAAGCACTTGAAAAGTCCAAACATATATTTGGTGAGCAGGAGAGGGAACTATTTTTCTGCTCATGATTTCTTCTTGTTCAGCATATCTTTTGAACTTTTTTTTTTCTTAAATTTTTATTCTCCAACTTAGAGCATAGTTTGATTTAAATTTTCATTCTCTGTTCAGCTCCATCCCCATCTTTGACTTCACCAGATATTTCCCCAAGTCCTGCTGCTAGTCTGGGGCCAGTGATGCAAGGTGTTTCTGATGATAAAATTCATCAACATCATTCCTTCCATCTAACATTAGTGGCAGGTATTGGCATTGCAGTGGCCATAGCTTCTGTATTGATGCTGGTTGTCTTGATTGTGCTTATTCAAAGGAAGAGTAGACAGCTAAAGGATTCTGAAACTACGGATGCCAACTCATCCAAATCATTCCCTTCTCGTCCCATCAAAAAGTATCAAGAAGGTTGGGAAACTTATATACAGTCTTGTAGTTTTTCAAGTTCTTTGCCTAGTAATCTTTCAGTTGTCACGTTCTTTTGTGTTTTACACCCTCTGTTACTATCGACGTCTCATGCAGGACCTTCTTTGTTTAAAAAATTCAGCTATAAGGAGATCAAGAAGGCAACAGATAGTTTTAGTACAACAATTGGACAAGGCGGATTCGGAACCATTTATAAAGCTCAGTTCTGTGATGACTTAGTGGTAGCTGTAAAGAGGATGAACAAAGTCTCCGAGCAGGAGGAGGATGAATTTTGCAGAGAAATAGAGCTGCTTGCAAGATTACATCACCGGCATCTTGTTGCTTTAAGAGGCTTTTGTGTTGACAAGCAAGATCGGTAATTCACTTAATATTATACTTCTACGTAAGCATTTAACATCGTGTGCCCAACAATATAAAATGCTACATTTTTTCCTCGGCAGGTTCCTTGTTTACGAGTATATGGCTAATGGAAGCTTGGAGGATCATCTTCATGGTATTTTAATTTCTTTGATACTCATGGTTCTTTCTTTTCCCACCTTATACTTCAAAACATATAAATGATGTTTCATTTTGAAGTATTTTGAACAAGATAAACGGAAATGCAGTTCTTATAGTTTATTGATGAAGACAGTCTTCAGATGAAATTTCAACAAACTTTTGGTTTTGAGTCTATTGTTATTTAAAAGCTCCCTGGCCATCTTTTGTACCATGTGGTTAGAAAGAAACGGTAGAACCTTAAAACACTTGGGGCGCATTTAGGGAAACGGTTGGATTATTATAAACAAAGAATTATCATAACAGGGAAAGTTATGATAAATTGTGTTTGTGGTTCAAGTTATTAAAATTGGAATGATGATAACCTATGTTTGGGATGCAGGTATTTTTTTTGGACATTGGAGTGCAGATTATTATAACAAAGAATTTTATTTTTAAACAGATGTTATTATAGTAGAACTAGAGAGTTATTATAGTTGGGATGAGGGTTCAAGTTTGGATTATTATAATCCTAACATAACCCACTCTTAAATAGTGGCCCAAACGCCTCGATAAAACCTCCTACAGTTAGACTTTTGGATTGTGTTATATTTGTAGCCCTCTATACTCTGTAAGTGTTTATGTCAAATGAGAGAGCTCTTTTTGGTCTTTCCTTGGATTAGTGTATAAATAAACATGCTCTTACACTCGTGCAGCTCCTGACAGGACCCCTCTAAGTTGGCAGACGAGAATACAAATTGCCATCGATGTCGCCAATGCTCTGGTAGTGTGCTGATGTTCTTGTTCTTATCAAGTGCTAATGAACTAATACAGCTTAACCATCTTCAGAAGCTGTTATTTGCAACATTTTTTAGTGACTTGTACTTGTCCTCTTCAGGAGTACCTTCATTATTATTGTGATCCCCCACTGTGCCATAGAGATATTAAGTCCAGCAACATTTTACTGGATGACAACTTTGTTGCTAAGGTAACTTTGGCAAATCCATTTGCAATGACAATATATATCTTCTGGTAACAAACTGCAGATCCAAATGCTTCAACTTATTATTACCATTACTTTTCGTCTCTCAGGTTGCAGATTTTGGCCTTGCGCACGCTTCAAAGGGCGGTTCTGTTTCTTTTGAACCTGTAAATACCAATATCTGTGGAACGCCAGGTTTGGAAGACAAGGAGTGATGCAACTTATGTTTGGATAGTTTCATTTCTCTAGCTAGCAATATATGAATGCCATTACATTTCAGGTTATATGGATCCCGAGTACGTTATCACGCAAGAGCTTACAGAGAAAAGTGATATATACAGCTATGGCGTGCTGCTTCTGGAATTAGTTACTGGCAGACGTGCGATACAAGATGGAAAGAATTTAATCGAATGGTCTCAGGTGTACGTGGTTCCAGATTCAAGGATATCTGAACTACTACTAGATCCAAGGATCAAGAGTTGTTTCAACTTAGAACAACTTCGCGCGGTCGTGTCGATTGTGAGATGGTGTGTTGAGGGAGAAGGCAGGGCAAGGCCCTCGATTAAACAGGTTCTTCGGGTATTGTACGAGAGTTTGGACTCGATACATGAAGGGCTGGTGGAAGCTGTTGATGATGAAGAATATGGAGGGACTGAAGGAAAACACAGCATGAGCAAGAGAACAGTGCATAAAAGTGAAGTGATTTTTCACAGTGGAGAAGGAAGGTATCTTGCTTCTTCATCAAGCACATCAAGATCATATTGTAGTAGAAACTTTTTGCTTGAAACTGGTTCACCACAATCTCCTCCCAATATTGTATCAGCTTCAGATCAATTGTTTTAGAAGATTTGATAGTGAAAAAGTGTTGTTTCCAAGCATGGTTTTCAATCTTTCCATGGTTACATTTAATAAATAAATAAAAAAGAACAGAGAAAAAGAGTGAAACATTTGTTTTTGTTAGTTCAACTACAATTTAGGAGGGTAATTTGGAAGTTAGTCAACATTATATTATATTGGGGATGTAATTGAATAATGATGTTTAATTTCAAGTTTTATACGAATAGAACATAACTTGATTCATAAATGTGGAAAGCCTTCATAGATTATTGAAAAGATTGTTTACTTCTCTGCAATGACCCCTTTAGCATATTAAATGTTTAAATAATTGTATTGTTATATTAAGTTAACATCAGATCAAATTCTAAAGAAGCAACTATATTTTATTTAGGACAAAAAGAAACGTTCCCAACTTTGTCTTTTTGAGTAAAAAAAAGTACTACTAGTAATACACAACATTCAAAGTTTTCAAAACTACTATAAAATGTTGGATGGAAACTGGATGGAATGGAAGTGCATTAATCTTTATCGAAAGGGTTGGTAGCATGTTGAGTTCATTGTTTGGTGATGATTCAGCTCAACGCTACGGTCACAATTTTGATTTTGAAAATCAATATTTACCTCTCATTTATTTGAGAGCAATAATACTTTCTATGTAGGATTTTGGTTTCATCCCCAATTTGTATTTTAAAAAAAAGGAACATTATTCTTTCAAACTTAGTTTAAGAAAGCAAGTTCATCACTATATGCAACCATATCAAGATCGAGAGTGATTTGCAACTTTTAAAAACATAGGAATAATGTTTTTTAACCAAAAGGGTCCAAGATTTTTTTTTTTTTTTTTTTAAATAATAATTTAGCCTTTCACTGTCTTGAAGCCTTTTCTTCAGTACAATTTACATTTAATTTACCTTTAACATTCAAATTATGAAATGTACAATATAGCATGTAAATTTATAAATACCATTTTAATCTATCAATTAAACAACCTAAAGATGTACATGATATACATTGAGAATTTTTGACCAACTCACATTTGAGTTGGTGAATCTATAAAATCGTTCAATCCTATGTGTTTAAACAGCTTAACGTAAGCCATATATTTTTAGATTGAATTGAATTATCATTATTTTTAATTTAAATATATATGATTATTTATTTATTTTTTTTTAATAGAAATCAATCTAATAACTTCCATTAACATTTCAACTTAAATAAATATATTCATATATACTTATATTTTTAGTAAAACAATAATAATAAATTCGAATTACTCGAGTCAACCTAAGAACCAATCAAACCTTTTTTTTTTATCTAAACCTAACTCAAGCCAACTCAATTTGTCAAATTCAGTTGGTTAATCGAAGAGGTCAGCTTTTTTGAACACCCCTAAAATAGTCCAAAAAACAAACCAGCAAAAAAAAAAATTGCTAACTTTTTTTTAATCAAGGAAAGAACAAAGAATACATGGATTATCACACAAAAATTCAAATATTGCAGCACTGGTGGGGATTATCTATAGGTCACAGGCTCCAACCCTGAAATTTTAAGTACATTTTTGTAATTTTAATTTGCATAGTCTACAAGAGAAATAATTCATAACTTGGCTGCTTGGACCAAAAAACAAAAAACACAGCAAAAATACAAACATTGCAGCCCCGTTACATGATGGAGGTATGAAATTGAATATACGACGTTGCATCTTGTTGGTGGAGTGAGAAATTAAACTAAACAAAACCTGGGTTTCTTTTTCTTGCAACTAATTCTGGTAAAAAATTACAAATCTCAAATTTTCGCCTTCTTTGTGCCTGTATTTGAAGGCTCACCTTTACGCTTTATTCCCAAGAAATGCTCAACCTGAAAATATAAGATTACCAAATTATGTTTAATTAACAGCACAAGGAAGATTAGAGGCGAACAACTGGGGCCAGTATTCCAAATAACGAATGCTTAACACAAAGGAGTTTGGTATGCTCAAAGACCAAAACTGAAGTTCTGTAATAAGTCAGTTACAAAACAGTATTTTCATCGATAAAAAATGAAAGGAAATACAAGGGCTTACAAAAAAAAAAAAAAAAAAAAAAAAAATCTAGCAACAGGAGTCCAGTCCTCAACAAGCTAGTTGAAAATTTGAATGTCTATATGCTTAGGATGCCTTTAGAATGCACAAAATGAACTTCAGATACTTGGGAATGTAGTGTTTACAAACACTTCAACAACTGGCAAGAAATTAAGATTCATATAATTTATTTTTTTGTTATCCGTGACTATCCAGGCAGCTTGCATACATTTCGACTATTGTTACAGGACATACCGTATGACCTACAACATTTGGATGTCAGAAAATTCATAGGAAATTAATTCCTAGGTAGATAGCTACCATAGATTGAACCCATCACCTCTAAATTCTTCAAGGTCCTCTCAACCAGAATATAATTAGATGTATCCCATATAGAATATGTTCCTAATTTAACAATAGCTACCAAATCTAAAGATTTTCTTCAATGCATAATAAATCAGAACTTGAAAGAATAAGGGAAGAATACTCACTTTTCTGTCACCAAGCATGGGTGTCAAGCCGCCTGGGAGATCCTTTTCAACGGTAGCAAAACCACTCCTTGGATCACTTGTTTGGCTACAATCATTTAAGAAAACCACAAAACAGTTATTAACTGAATGGCTAAATACAAAAACATAAGGCAAAATCCTTGTTCCAATGAAAACTAATCATACATACCCAGGTTTAACGTGGCCGCTGAGAACAAGGTAAGGTGTCTTTAATTGTGCTTGAGCTTCTCGCATTCTCTCTACTGATAACGAAGGTGTATCGGCATTATTCATCTGTTTCAACTTCAACTCTTCTTGGTATTGCTTCATGCGCTTTTCTTGTTTCATTTTGCCAGGTCCCTTGCCATGGAATTTGTGGGAAAGTTGGCGGAATGATTCCTTTGGTGTCATCTGGTACAGTAAAAGGACACAAATGAGAACAGAAAACTCCTAGATCGTAAGCATAGGAATATTATCCTATCCTACAGCCGGCCCATAGAAAAAATCGACAAGAAATTATAATCAAACTCCACTAAAATAGGAGAAAGCAAATTTAACAACTCTAGGTAAAAGCAAAGCGCTACGCAGTTAGCAAAAACATGCAGGAGAATCACCAATTCAGGGCTGAGAGACCCATGTTTAGCACTTGATATGTTTGTTTGTTTATTATTTATTTTATTGTGAGTGCAATTTATTGTTGAAACAAAATACGAAGAGGTAAAGCATGACTCTCACAATTTAAGAAGTAAATAAACACATTTCTTTAAATGTTATTCTATGGATTTAGAAAAGAAATCCTAATTTAACTTCGCACCTATCTCCCCACTAACAGGGGAAAAAAATCTCTCTAGGTCTGTTACAAAAAATTACTCTCAACGTGCAATCATCGTATGTCAATCACCTGGCATGTCTTCTGTCATGTTTACACCTCTTTTCCTACCCTTTCTCTATCTCACATGCACATGCAGCACATGCACAAGCACATGCACATGCACATGCACATGCACCCCGAGCAGGAGAACGAATTCTCAGTTCCCCCAAACCCAACAAGAAACAAAGATAGACCATGCATCACCGGCACGAAGGCTATTAAAAAGTGTACATGTGATGCAAATGCAAGTAAACTAAATATGAACTACTTGGATAAATAAATTATAGAGTCGAGCCAACTTACAATTCGCCCAAATTCATCAGTCCTCTCAATGTGAATCTCCTTTTTGTAATCCACCAAAGAAGATAAGCGGGAATCCTTTGACTTAGGTTCCTTTGGTTCATCTTCATCTATAATACCAACAAGTTTGCCCTTTCTCTTGTCCATGTTTCTGCCACCCCATTCGATGCTTTCCTTCAGAGTCCCTCGATCTTTAAGCAGCTTCAGTACACTGGATAATCCCTTACCAACAGGAACTTCATGAATCGTTTCATCAGGAGCTATTGACTCATTATCCTCAGGAGTGGGTTCTTCTTCGGCAGTATCTTTGACTTCAGTCCACCCACCATCTTTTTCCTTCTCTTCTTCATGATATTCATATTTTGGTGCTTCATCATCATCCATAAAGACATCTTCTTCC
The DNA here is from genome assembly GCA_037833695.1 of Sechiopsis laciniata. Taxonomy (NCBI): domain Eukaryota; kingdom Viridiplantae; phylum Streptophyta; class Magnoliopsida; order Cucurbitales; family Cucurbitaceae; genus Sechiopsis; species Sechiopsis laciniata. The sequence goes on from JBBMKA010000029.1 coordinate 135,942, forward strand.
TCGGGTTTATGAGCTTCTGAAAGAAAAATAACCTCAGTTATCTTATCTTTCTAACCTTCTATATGTGATGAGGCAAAGCTTGATATTTTCATTAAAAAAAAAACTTTTATATGTGATTATAAAGCTTTTGAAATATAATATATCTATTTAGAACAAAAAATAGCAAGTCAGAATTTATGTGAAAAATAGTCTTTTGGATGCTTAGTGTTCTTTGAAAAGTGGGGGTAGGAGAGAGAATAAATAACAATGAGTACCCAGTGCTCATGATTGATTGGGTGACTTCTAAGGCTAGCAATAAATGGTACATCAAAAGAAACAATAAGAAAAATGATACCTTCATCAAGCTGGAGACCCCAGACAAATTCTTCCATTTCTGTAAATACAACCTTATTTTCCTGCAACTCTCCAGCTTTTGTGTTTTGTTCATCAGTTGTCTGCCCGCTGGTTGTTGTTGTAGCAAGAAGAGCAATTGCTTCTGGTCCGGATGCTGCCTCCTGGTTTTTAAGAGCTAATTTTCTTGCTCTCTCCAACGACTTATAGAGGTCTTCATCATCATCTGCAATGAGAGTATCTTCATTGTCCTCTAATCTGTTTGAACTTTGAACTAATTGTAGAGATCTTGATGCCTCGTCTGCTTTAGCATAGGCAAACTGGTATGCGTTAAGTCGTATTTCTGCTTCAGATCTTTCTTGTTCCACTTTTCGGGCTTGCCTGCTAGAATTTTTTCGAGAACCAAGATCTCCAACACCCAATCCAGCAGAGACTGCTTCTGCTTCAAGGGCATCAATATCTAGCTTTTCCTTTTTTCGAAGGGATTTCTTTTTCTTGGGCTTCTTGAATTGAAGCATCTCATCTTGAGTGTAATAATCATGTGAGATTTTCACTGATGCATTAAGATCTTCAAAGTCATTGACTGAAGAGGCTCCTTGTAATCTTTTCCGAAGCTGGCAAAGGGCAAAAAGATTACAGCAGGAAGTTGTAGCACTATTATATACTGAACCATCTCCAATCATCATGGACAGGGAAAAATGTAGAATAAGATCACAATTGCTAAAATAATGTTTTTTTTTAAGCCACAATTGCTAAAATAATGTTGAAAGATGAAATTGAAATTCTTATTTAATAATGAACACAACATTGAGTTTAAATAGACTACAAGAGATGCCTAATCATGAAAGGAAAAGATGACCTAATCATAAGGAAACGATGACCAAATCATAAAAGGAAAAAAAATAATTAAAAAAAGGAAAAGATAGAAAATAATATTTAATCTAATCCTAAAAGGAAAAAATAATTAAAAAATAAAATACTAAAATAAATATAAACCAACAAATAACATAACGAAGATCAACTTGAAATGGAGGGAACCATCATCATGTGTTTAAAGATAATAAGTACAGATTACCTCCTCAAGCTTCTTTTCTGCATCATTATTAAAACGTCCAGTTCCATCCAGAGTTAGGCCCTGCAACACAAATTGAATGCTTATGCTCCAATTTTAGAAATGAATCCGAGAAAATAACATGAAAAAGATACTTAGCTCCTTAAATAAGTTTACAGAAACAGAAAAAGGAAAAAAAGGAAAAAACATAACACCTCGTCTGCATCTGCGGGATCATCATATTGTGGAAGCATCTTCTTCTCACCGGGATTTTCATCATTAAACCTATAACATAAATGGATGACCATGAGAAGTGAGGCAGCCTACATAACAGTTCATAGAGCACTTAAAAAGAGACTTACTTGTCATCATAAATTCCGGTTTTCTTTTTTGCTGCTTTATAGGCTATGTCTCTCTGCTTCTGTTCTCCAATTTCAAAATTCTCTAGTACATCCATATCTGATGCATTAAAATATACAAGCATTTTAGAACTTTGGCCCTGAAATTAAAAGAAAATAACTAAACTATTTTACCTTCATTAACGTCACCATCAGCTAAGATACTTTGATCTTTAAGGGTTAAGACAACTGCACCACCTTCCAATACTTTGTCTATGCCATGAAGTACTTTAACTCCAGCCAAGTTACCTGACAATTGCATACAGAATTAGATCAGCTACCCCTCAAGAAACATTAAGTACTCTCTCACTTCTAGGCACCCTCCCTTGCGTCTAGAAGCATACACATCTCTTTGGAATATTAAAACAATGTTAAGGAATGCAAAGCTACTTCTTTAAAGTCGCATATCACTCTTCTTCCATGCTCTAGAAGTAAACGAAGTCTCATATGTCTCAGTGTACTACATACATACATACATATATATATATATATATATATATTAATTACACCATAATTATGTTTATTGAAAATGGAAATGCACTATTTTACAAATTATCTTATATTCTTATTCCAACATCTACGTTTCCACAAAAAATAGTCATACGAAAGACTATTTAAAATATTCAGTCAAACGAAGAAACAAAAAGAAGAACCCATACTAGTTGTATCTTCTGCTGCAATATCATCGTCGCTTGAACCTTGATCAATATTGTCCTGAAAATTTCCAAATTGCCACAGTTACAATCACACATGAGTGTTTGTCATTATGAAAGAAGGGACTGCAAATGACTCAGTAATGCTATGCAGTTAACTAACCTGTTCCTCAAAAATTTTTGAGAGCTGCAAGGCTTTCTCTTTTTCAGAAAGTTTCTTCTCCTCAAGTTTACGACTCCTTTTAACCCATGATAAAACCTCAGATCCTTCAGTTTGCTTCTTTAGCCTGTCTTCTTTCATGCTGCATTAAGAATTTGATTGAAAGGGAACTTTTAAGTCTATTAACATACAGCAGTTAAACAGAAAGTACATTTAAACATAAATTGCCAGCACAACATAAAGTCAGAAGTTTTCACTTGTAGCAGGAAAAAAAAACTATAAACCATTTATATCATGACGAAAAAAATATCCACATAGCATCTAAGATAATCATATAACCCTATATCCAATATAGCATGGTATGGTGGACTAGTTTGCTAGGTGCAATCATAATAATCCATGCAAGGCTGAGATATCCCAGGGCAGAACGAAACAACGGACTGTGTGTCCTTCAAGGGTAAGATTGAGGAATCCTATTTTAATGTCAGAATAAGTGAACTACATCAACTGATTGAGTTCAGAAAACTATAAATTTGCAAGGAAAACAGCATACATATTACATAGCAAACACAAGAGTATAAAAAAATACACAAAGGTGATGTCTCATTTGTTTCAAAAGAGAATTAAGTGCAAAATCAAATGGGTTCTATCCTCTGGCAACGAGGCCGCCCCTTGGGGAAAAATATCAAATACAGTTGCATTAAATTTAATCAACCTAAGGAAAATCTTATTATCAGATTATAATGAAATAAAGCATGACTGAGTGAAACCTAAAAGGTATCACAATCAAATTTGGCAGAAACACACTTCATTCTTTGTTATTACCTATACACACACTTGATATTCAAATGCATTGACACAAAAAATAATAATAATGATAATATCATATTTAAAGAAAGCAAAGGGGGGAGTATTTACTCACGTTCGAATGCGCTCCTCGAGCATGCCTGAAGAAGACTGAGCTCCAACTTTCAACCCATCAGATTTTTCTTGACCTCCCAAATGCTGGACTGCGTTCCCTTGATCAACAACATCTCTGTCCCTGTTATTCTCATCATCACTTTCTAGCATATAATCCTTAGCCTCATCTGCAATCCAATCAATCCTTTCCTCGTCATTTTTGCTGCCAATTCCTTCTTTTTCTCGTGATTTCTCCTTGTTTTGATCTATTTTTCTATCATCTTCCAAAATTTTCTCTTTTCCTCTGTCCTTGTCAATGTTCCTAGAGCTTACCTTCCCCTCTGGATCTCTGCGTTTCTCTCTCCCCTTATCCCTTTCATTTTCATTAGACCGGTCCTTGTCCTTCTCTTTCTTCTTCCTATCTCTGTCTTTATCCTTTCCCCTCTCTTTGTCTTGTCCTCGAACATCCTTCTCCAACTCTCTCTCCCTCCCACGCTCTTTGTCCTTTCCACGATCTTTTCTATCCCTCTCCCTCTCATATTCTTTCTCCTTAGAAATCTCTCTGTCATAATCTCGGTCTTTAACTTTGCTACTCCTGCTCCTTTCTTTTTCATGCTCATCTCTGTCTTCTTTCCTCCTTTCCCTATGAACTCGGTCCTTTTCTGAATCTTTCACCTCTTTCTCCTTTTCTTTTGATGCATCATCACTACGTCTCTTAGATCGGTCTCGATCTTTACTTCTATGGTCTTCTTCCCCCGCTCGACTACTCTTCCGATGATCCTCACTCCGATGCTTGCTTGACTTTTCTGCTCCACTATAACTAAACTCATCTTGGCCTTGACCATTTATCTCCATCAACACCTAAAACAGATAAGTTAAACGGAAAAATGATACACTGAACATATAATTGGAGCAAAGCTAAACTTCCAATTGAGAAGGGAAACAGATTGAATTAAAACTGATGAAAAAAAGCCCATGATAACAGCAAATAAGAAAATTAGGCCCCGTTTGATAACCATTTGAATTTTTGTTTTTTGTTTTTGAAATTTAAGCCTATTCTTACTCAAATTTTCTACAATGTAGTCCATCTTTCCTACAATGATCCATCTTTCCTTCAAAAAGTATGTGAATGCTAACTAACTTTCAAAAACAAAAACAAACTTTTCCAAGCTACTTTTTTTTTGTTTTCAATTTTTGGTTTGGTTTCTACAAATATAGGTAAGATGTAGATATCCAAGTAAGAAAAAACATATGGTAAGATAGTTGTTGTAGGCTTAAATTTCAAAAACCAAAAACAAAAAACCAAATTGTTATCAATCGAGGCCTTAGATATTGATTTCGTCTATGTAAACGATGGATAAATGAACGAGAATCTTCCATAATGATAACCCACCACTTGCATCCCCACCGCCCCCAAAAAACAATGAATTCAAAAGGGGATAGAAAAAAAAAATCCAAACTAGAATAATGTAAGCCCCGAAATCATTCGTTAAAAACACTAAATCAGTGATACTGGGGCGATGACAAGTAAGCATACAAACATTACATATGAAGCAAAGATGAACACGAAAAATGGTTACCCCAGCAAAACTGGAAGGTGGAAAGCGATGTTGATGAAGAACCTAGATACGAATTTCAGGGTAATACGTCCAGAAATAGATGTTGATGAAGATAAGCAGTGGCTGGTTGTGGCGTTAGGACGAGTAAGGCACACAACCGATTTCGAGAAACCAAAAAGCTAAAAAGAAGCAGAAAATTAAAAGTTACAATTAACCAAATTAACATTCAAATAGCTACAAAAGAATGAGTAATAGATTTCAGTTCGGAACCTATAATTAGTTCAGTCGAGCATTGAAGAGAAAATCAAGAAGCGGTGAATAAAATTGGGAGTGAATCAAAGGAATAACCAAGAAGATGAACTAAAACCATACAAAAACCTAACTAAAACTGAAAAAGAGTTAAAAATAACGAAATCATAATAACAATATAAGCTGTAGATTTGAGTTGGGAACCCTAAACTGACCTGAAAAACGTAGAACGTGAAGAGAGATCGGGCGACGTTTGAGAAGGAGGATGGCGCAGGAAGGGAGGTTGTGGGCGGCGCCGCCGTAGCTGTTGATCGGAAGGAAAGAAAGAGGGGCGGCTATTTATCGGAAAGGAGGAGAATTGAGCTTCGAAAGAAAATAACAGACGGTAAGAGAAAGACGTCCGTCAAAAATAACGAGATGCGACTTTTTTTCCTTTTTTATACTAAAAAATAGATGAGTTTATTTCTCTAAATCTATTTCTTTTCTTTTTTTTTTAAAAATCTGATTTTATATAAAAATAAGTTCCCTAAATTTCAATATCAAATTACTCAAAGCTCATGCTCTGCTTCATGGTCTCAAGCTGGTTAGGGATGCAAACTTGTTTGGAGTCGTGGTTGAGTCTGATTCCAAGACGGTGGTGGATGCTGTTTTGAATGGGCAGCTTTTGGGATCAGTGTATGGGGTGATTCTTGATCAAATTAGGTGCCTGCTTGAAGATAAGGGTGTGTTTGGAGCACCTGTTATGTAAATGTAGACGAAGGATTATGATAAACGAAAAGTTATAATAAATAGTGCTTGAGATGCAGATTATTATAAGAGAAGTTATGATAAATGGTATTTGGGTGCAAGTATTGTAAAAAGGATTATGAATTTTTTTCACAATTTTCTTAGTTACTTAAATTTAAATTAAAAAAATTAACAAATAATTAATATAATCTTTTCTATAAAATTATAATTAATATTGAACATAATAGTAATAATAAAATTAATATTTATTATATATTTTTTCATATTATTTTTCACTTATCTTATATATTGATGTAGTTATGCATTAGAAATTGAATTTTTAAGTTAATATTCACCTCAAGAAAACAAATTTCAATTTGAAGTTTTGTTTTCTTTATTATTCGCAAAATCTTTTCTTTTTTGAGATTTTTTTTTCCAAAATCTTAATGTTTAAGTAGTGAAACAAAATATAGTGATTAAAAAAAAGATATTCTACTATAAAAAAAGAAATAGAAAAAATTATATATTATTAATTAAAACTAATTCATGAATTATTATTTTAAACAATGTCGAGTTAATTTTTAAAAAAAAAAACATCATATATATATATATATATATATATTAGTAAATTTTAAAGAAAACTTATAGTCAATATTCATAGAAATAATAATAATAATAATAATAATATAAGGTATAAACTGGTAAATAAGTTTAGATAAACGGAAAATTATAATAAATAGTTTTTGAGTGCAGAATATTATAAGAGAAGTAATGATAAATGGTGTTTGGGTGCAAGTATTGTAAGAATGGTTATGAATTTTTTTCACAATTTTCTTAGTTACTTAAATTTAAATTAAAAAAAATTAACAAATAATTAATAAAATCTTTTCTATAAAATTATAATTAATATTGAACATAATATTAATAATAAAATTAATATTTATTATATATTTTTTTCATATTATCTTTCACTTATCTTATATATTGATGTAGTTATGAGTTAGAAATTGAATTTTTGAGTTAATATTCACCTCAAGAAAACAAATTTCAATTTGAAGTTTTGTTTTTTTTATTCTTCGCAAAATCTTTTCTTTTTTGAGATTTTTTTTTTCAAAATCTTAATGTTTAAGTAGTGAAACAAAATATAGTGATTAAAAAAAAGATATTCTACTATAAAAAAAAAAAATAGAAAAAATTATATATTATTAATTAAAATCAATTCATGAATTATTATTTTAAACAATGTCGAGTTAATTTTTAAAAAAAACATCATATATATATATATATATATATATATATATATATTAGCACATTTT
>JBBMKA010000029.1:158861-176805 GCA_037833695.1 Sechiopsis laciniata
AAAATGAAGTATACATTGACAGGAACACAACTATAGGATGCAAATCAAGCCAAAAACAAAAACAAGAAATTATTTCACTTCATATTTCTTAGAGAATGGAAAGGTTTTGAAAAATGTAAATCAATCAAGTTGTTGCTGATGATAAAAATAATCATTTAAAATGAAATTGATGAAAAAAAAAACTCATAACTAGGTCAGTAATGGAAGAAGACAATTGTTGGAATCACATGAGGTTGATGAAAACTAATTAAGAGTACTCAAATTTGAATTTAGTGAGGTTGGAGTTAACTTTGAGATTTTGGTTGAAAGTTTTGGAGTGACAATTAGTTAGTTGGTCTTTCTTGGACTTTTGCATTAGGTGGTGCATGTTCAATTCTTCTTGGAGTTGGATTTCTTGTTATTAACTGCTTTTTTTTGCATGTGTCATTTGTTTAGAGTTAATTACATGTCCAATTAGTTAGTTGGACTTTTGCATTAGGTGGTGCATGTTCAATTACATGTTCATTAGGTGGTGCATGTGTCATTTGTATTAACTGCTGTTCAATTACATGTCTCGTTAACATTGTCTTTGCATGCGTCATTCGTTTAGAGTTAATCAAAATTGTGTACCATCAAATTGCATCAGTAATCCAACAAGAGAATACATATTACACAAATTCGAGAATAAAGAAATATTACTAGACACGTAATTTGATGTACTGATATTAATAATCCACTCACTAGAACTATACTTAACATTTAATTGATTAATAGTAGAAGTTGAAGTTTGACCGATTTTAATTCTACATTTTCATTTTATTTTCCAACTTATATATCGTACATCAAATAGCTAACTTAAAGAGTATCTCCCATAATCTAGAGTATATCTTCAATAATTAAATAGCCAAATTTAGAAGATATAAAATCAAGAAATTATATTAATAATCTCTAACCGTTAACCTACATGCATGATGGAGTCGTGCCAAACTAGGAAGTTAATTTATAATAACTTGGGAAAAATATTTTTTTAGTCCCTAGCTTTTGGTTGTAATTTCAATTTGGTCTCTAAATTTCAAAATTGAACATTTTTAACTTTATATTTCAATAATACTCAATTTTAGTCTTTAAGTAGAGAATCGTTAGTGGGATAATAGATGATGACTATGTTAATTTTAAATATATAAATTGATGATGTGTAATTAGGGTGCGGTGCTTATATAGATTTTGTATTTTTAAAAAATAATAATCATAAGCGTGGTTACCCTATGTTTCAAAAAAAAAAAATAATCATAATTGAAAGCACATTCCCGAATTTTTAAATTTTTAAATAAACTAAATATAATAACTTTTTTATTTCTAAAAATTAAATTAAAAACAAATATAACAACCCAGACAAGAATCATCCCTTTCTTCTTCAATTCATTTAAGAACTCGCTTCAACATTTGACGGAAACAAATGGGGTAACAACGGGTCGTATTTGGTATCAAGAGTTGTATCGAGATTGAACAAAAGTTCTGGGTTTAATTTCAGTGTTCTTCCTCCATCGGCGTTTTACCCTATTGTTTGGAGCAGAATAAGAACTCTGTTTCATGGTCTGAAAGACGCGGCTCATTTAAAATGACTAATTTCGAGATTGAAGCATGTTGGAAATACTCACATTGTGGTAATTGTTCCACATTGAAAATGTGATGATTTTTCAACATGTTTAAAAGAGATATGAGTTACTCTCCTCATTACCAATTGGTTTTGAGATGGAATCCCCATATTATATAATAAAGCAAGCATCATTGATGTTATAGGATGGAGTTCTTACGTCCCCAAGGGGCAGCCTAGCGGTTGAGAGCAAGAATTTTAAAGCACGCTTCCTTGAGAGATTTCTGATTCGAGACCGTTGGAAAGTTCTTAAACTAAAATACCCTTTGAAGTATATCGGTGTCACAGCTTAGGGACGGGCCATGTCGAGAATCCCACATTGATAAGGTGAGGATACTTCCAAGTGTTTAAAAGGTAGGTGGACTACTCCTCTCATCACCAATTGGTTTTGAGATGGATGTTCACACTACCTAATAGGCCAGTGGTGCCCCAGGCATAAGGGAGGGAAGCTTCGATTTCCCAATTTTTAAAAAGAAAAAAAAGTGGAGTTCTTACTGTTTTTTGCAATTTGATTGAGGTTGTCTAATTTGGCACCTGTAATTATTTACTGGCTTGGTCAGACATGGAGAGTCAGTTAAGTTCTATGAACATGATCATCTATTCATCTTTAGTTACTGTACAATAGATATTAATAAATCGACCTTGGAATCCTTGATGTTATTCATCCAAGCCAATCATCTAAAAGAGAGGTCATGATCGAACAAACGTTGAAAAACATTTCGACCCCTACGTAATATTCGTGGACCCTCACAAACACTTTAGGGGACTTTGTTTTGTTTAGTAATCTATATTACTCGAATTCATACTCGAAATTATAGATATCCAAAATGACAGATATATTGTCAGATAATCATGTCATATATTGACATTTGAAAATATTTAGATAACTATGTTTGTTTTATAGGTTTGGTATTTAGAAACTACGGTACAAAATGTGAAAATAAATAAAAGAAGATTGATGAAAATTTATAAAATATAAAGAAAAGTAAATATGTCATTCGAAAATGTTACATAGACATCTTAATAACTCTCGTATAGACATCTTAATTAGGTGTTAGAATATTTTTCACTATCACAAAATAAATGAGCGAATTCAAATGTTCCTCTCACAAGAATTGACATGGTTTAAGTATATGAGTTCCAAAAAGTGTTTCTCACTTTTCTTTTCTTTTTTTAGAAAATTATATTGGATGAGCTTCCTCACAAACTAATTATAAATGTGGGCAAATTCTAAAGTATTTGTATCTATAATCATTAATACATTTTAATACTTAATCATAAATACTCATTAATTTCAATATTAATCATTAATATGTTTTAATACTATATTATTAAATACTCATCGACATTAACACTTAAGAAAATATGTGACAAGTTTTATTAATACAATTACTATATTTACCAACTTTTTTTGAAATGATCTTATAATTATTTTCTAGATTTGGTTGCCTTCTAAGTTTTTTGTTTTTTAGTATTTTTACAATAAAAACTCTTATGCGTCAAGATTTTATTATTATTATTTTATTTAAATCAAAATTTATTTTATGAACTTGAATTCCAAGAATAGAGCACTCATTACCCAACCAAATAAATGATTTTTTCTTCATAATAATAATAAGTCATCAACCATGGTACAAATTATATGGTTGTTTTTATTAATGGTAGCCATTACAAGTAGTCTCACCTTTTCTCACAACTTTATTTTATATAGAAAGCTAGAAAGCACGATTGCTCAAAGCAGCCTCAGCAAGGGGGCTTACAAATTTGGGTATTCCATTTGTAGAAGTTTGAGCATATGAAGCAATGTCACTCATGGCTGCAAAACAAGGCATGAAAATTTAAATTTACTTCAATTCTATTTATAGTTTGCAATTAACTTTTTCCATTCTTGTGAAAAATTCTAGCTCTACCTTTATGATATTGGATAGTGTTATATTTCCAAGAATTAGTTAGAAGGGCTCCAAAGGTAAATGTCTAGAAACCTAAATTTTATAAGATTATTGTTCTATCTATAAATTTGTTTAGAATTTAAGAGAAATGTAATATATTAACTTTTTAAAACTCTCATGTCACTTTTCTTTTTAATAAATTGATTTCTTTGTCTGTTGGTGGACGTAGTTAACACACTGTCAATGAATAACGTATCTCTTCGTTTTGATTCTTTTGTTCTTCTTCCATTAGTCAAAAGGGTTGCACATTCTCTCCCTTCTACCAGCTCTTTTCAACTAACTTTGTATTTTTCTCTCTCTCTCAGTCATGCAACACCCAAACTTCTCTTCTCTCTCTAACATGCCAAACACCAACCATTTCTCTTTTTGCCCTTTGTTCTTTCTCATGCATGCAAGACTTACCTAACTCATTTTTTTCTTGTCTTTGTCTTTTATCTTCTTTCTCTAATGTCCACCCAACTATTTTCTCTTCTCTCTCTAACATGCAAGACCCTATCCCATTCCTTTTTCTCTTCTTTTACTCACCAAAATGGTAGTCAATCTGTCCAATGAAAAGGGTAATTAAGTAAATGCAATTAAAACTGCCTAATCTCTCTAAGCTACTATTACGCATTACCCACCACCCAAACCTAACTTTTTTTTTCTTTAATTCAATAACAATTAGAGATGAAGATTTTAAATCATAGCAAGTTAGCCTTTTTTTTATTAATAAGTAATTTATAATATTAATAGAACTATGCTTCTTCTTTTTTTTGTCATCAAAACCAAATTAATTTGTCTACAATGTAACTAATAATTTTTATATGGTAGAAAAATTTAAACAAAGAATTGAAGTGCCAAGTAGTGAGATTATGGATGGCCTCATAGATCATTTTCAGTGTGACACCCAAACAACTGTCCCAAAATGAAAAATAAAAAATCTAAATATTTTTAAGGAATATCATTTTCATTCTATAAAGTTGTCTAGGAGTATAATTTCATCCTAACCATACAATTTCATTCAATTTTAATTCATAGTTTTACTAATTTCACAGAAATTATGAGAGAACCGAACAAATGATCTCCAAAAGGAAAAAAAAATGTTGTTGAAGAATCAATTATTAAAAAAAAAAAAAAAATACTAATTCAAGAAAAACAGTAAAGAGTTGTTGAAGATCTCCTATCAGAAAGTGAAAGGCTTCTTCACAATCTATAAGATATGTCGATTACTCCTCTCATCATCAATTGGCTTTAAAATGGATGTCACACTATCTAATATGGTATCAAAGTCTACTAAATCCAAATAGATATTAGATCCAATAAAATGAAAATCTCACAAGATCTTCAACATGAGCAAAAAAGAAAACTAAGCACATACTTTTTTTTTTTTTAGTGAAAAACATACTTGTTGACATGAAAAATCATGGAGGGGGTGAAGAATTGAACCTAATAAAAATTGTTATAGTAGTTTTCAACCATGCACAATAAAATACAAATTCAAGTGAAAATGAAAGAATAGAAAACAAATTTTGCTTGATTATGTATGAGTAGAGAGAAAAGTTAAATTTAGTAATGAAAAGTTTTACCTTTACAGTAAAAATGGAAAACAAGGCAGAAGTAGATAATCACAAATACAGCTAGGGGAAGATGGATCATGAACTTCATCATAGCTTCAATTTCTTCTTTGCTGATTCTTTCTCTTTTCTTTCACTCTCTGCTTGGTATAATAGATATGGCTATTTATAGAGAACTTTTTTTGTATTAAACAATAATTATTTTAATAAACGGAACGTTTTAGTTTTACATTGTATTTAAGTACTTGAAACTTTTACACTTTGTATGAATATGTATAATTTGTGTTGAATGTATCCCTAAACTTTCAATTTTGTGCGTAATAGACATTTGACAAAAGTTCTTAAAAATTAATTAATGTCTTAGATTGAATTTTATGTTGAGTAGAATCCTTAAATTTCAATTTTATGCTAGTAGATATCTAAATTTAGAAAACTTTAAATTTTTGGGAAAATTGTACAAACCACCGCTAAACTATAAGAAACTATAAGATTTGTAATAATTATCTCCTTTAAAGTTTGATTAAGTGTTGTCACTTACTTCTAAATTTAAATTTAAATGTTATAATGGAGGGTACAAATGTCATATATCAAAAAAGTTTATCCCTCTCAAACTTTCTTCTTCTTCTCTTTTTTTCCCTAAAACAAAAATTAAGAAATGAATCAAAGTCTCTTCTTTAACTTTGAATGTTGTTGATGTTATCGTATGACAAACAACCGCTAAGGCAGATTTCTTGTATGAAAAACACACAAAGAGAGAAATTAACGAAGACGAAGGAGAAGGTCGTTGAAGACCTTTTTAATTTCTTCATTTTCAATTTTAATTTCAAATTTCTATAATTAGATTAAGATGACCAATTCAAAGCTTCATCATCTCCATCATAATTTTGTTTTTTTAATTGATAAAATAGAACACTAAAAATTAATCTTCTCATCATCCTCTAAGTTTTTTTACACGGCAAGAATTAAATTAAACCTAACATTTTCGATTATTGAAAAGAAAAACATACATTTTCTTCTTCATTTTATCCCTCGTCATTTCATTACACCTTTCCGATTTTGTTTTTCCTTAACTTTGCTTTTTAAAAAAGAAAAGAAAAAAAGAACTTGCGAGGAAATGAAGATCTCAAGAAAGAAATGAAAGAATACCCCTTCTGTTTTATTAATTTTTATTTGAGGGAATAAACGCCCAGAGAGATGAAGTTAAAGAAGAGGAATAATTTTTTCGGATATGACAATTATACCCTCCATTATAGTATTCGTATATAATTTTGGAAGTAAAATTGCAAATTTTAATGGGTGTAATTGATTATAATTTATAGGACAATAGCATGCTAATGTAAAGATTCCTCAAAGGTTATCGCCGTTTAATAAATGATATCAACGCAGTTTCTCTAACTTAGCCATGGCTCTAGAATCTTCGAGTTAGAACAAAGAATTTGTGAGCTTCAAAATGTATGATATAGTTATAATGAAAATTTGTGGTTTGGTCTTCTAATGTATACTCTAGTGGGAGTGCTTTTAAAATGTTTCCCCTGTGAGGGTAACGGTTGTGTCGGTGTGAAGAATACTTCTGAAACGTGTTTGTGATTGAGCATATATGTGCTCCAATGAAGAATGCTTCTTCAATGTTGCATGCCCTAGTAAAGGGTAGTTGTAGTGTGCTCAAATGTAATTCTTATGGATTTGGGATTGAGCTGCAGTGGGTTCAAGTTTAATGCGGAAGAACTCGGGGTTTGAGTCTAGGTTTGTTTAAGTTTAATTGAGAAATGACTATTCAACGAGGGAAGCTTGATGTGGTACTTTTTTCGAAAGGGTTGATGAAAATACAGACAAAATGTTTTGGTTAAATAAAGGTTAGATCTGAATTCTAACTTTTGTAAATTCTAGACTCAAACAAAACCTATTTGAGAAACTAAATTCTAGGGACTGAATTTTAACTTTTTCTCGAATCATAGAAACTAAATTTACAATTTATCATTATTTTTTTAAGTTTTAATAAGAAATGTCTTCGAAATATATTGTAAGTTGAGCTATATTCATGTTCCGTATATTATTGAAATATTGTAGATGCTTGATTTCTATGTCTATATTTCATTTATGATATTCCTATTTGAGAAAGTTCAGGTTATTATTTTTTGGTCTATTTGGTGCAAGTAACAAAGTGATACAATTATTGATCTTTGAGACTGCTCTTTTTTTCATTTAGTTGGTACTTACGTTCACATGAATAATGTTTACAAATTGACACAATTATTGATCTTTTTTTTTTTTTTTTTTTTTGAGGACACACAATTATTGATCTTTGAAGATCAAGAAAACATCAAATTCCAAAGACTAAAATTATAATCTGTTTTTGTTGTTAAGGCATGGAAACAAAACCCCGCATTGCTAAATTAAGAAGAACAACATCTTAAATATATAAGGAGAAGACAACTTTACTGATATGAGACGTTTATGCTCGACTAAGCCTTAGTTTATTTGATTGAATTGCGATTACAAGAAAACTAAAGTCTTTATTTTGATTGCAGCATAAATATTTATGATTTGGGATTTAGTGACAAACAACATTGCAACGGCAAATGCGAGAGTTAAAGCCTTTGGGAATGCATTGGCAACCCTTGGGTGGGATATTTCCAGACCTTGCCATTGCTTCATTGTAGCATTCTGAGATTCCAAATGCCCCAAAACATGTTCCCACTGAACCAAATTCTATTGGACAAGTCTTTGATTGATCTGCAAAAATTCCAAATTTCGAACATTCAAAACAACCTCGACCTTTTTTTTTTTGGTTAAAATATCATTTTTGTTCTATTTTGGTTTATTTTCAAATTTCAATTCTAGTTATGTATTTTTTATAAAACATCAAAGTAGTCCTAACATAAGTTCCTTGCAAATATTCTTGTTTTTTTTTTTTTTTTAAATACTCTTTATTTTAGTTTAAATTGGAGAGGTGGTTTTCAAGATCAAATTTGTGATCGGAGTAGAATTATATTTCAACCAAACTAATACGCCACCAATCTTTTTGATAAATACTTATTTGTTTGTTTGATATAATTGTTTTTATTGGCCTCTATTTGTTTGTTTTCATATAATTGTTTTTGTTGGCCTCTATTTCTTTCAAAAATATGATTTATATTTTATCTTTCTTGCATTAAAACTGTTATCATTATTGAATCAATTTCAATATATGATATATATTTTATCTTTCTTGTTTTAAAACTGTTATTATTATTGAATCAATTTCAATAAAATCTAACGTAAGAATTTTGTTTAAAAGAAATATTTCATTAGAAAAAATGCAAGGGGTATTTAAAGAATTACAGAAAGCCTTACCATTTTTAAAGAAATGGAAGCTAAGATTACATTTAGTACATCAAAAGGCGACACTAAGAATTAATTTTAAATTTTATTGAATGTTGAAGAATTAAATGTATAGAGACCAAAATGAAGCAAACCCTAATTTTAATTCATTAAACAAAATCGTATTTAACCTAGTTTTTGTAGGAAAAATAAAAGGCTAAACTTAAAAAAAAAAAAAAAAAAAAAAAAGTTGGTCAAGAGAGAGATTGCAAAAGTATAGAAGGATTACCAGTAGAGTGAGAAATGGATGCGAAGCAGAGGAGAAGAAAAGATAAAAGAGGGACAGTAATGAACTTCTTCTCCATAATCACTAAGCTCTTTTTGTGCTAAATATTATTTTCTATAATCTTTTGTTTTGAGGTTAACATTATCAATTTGATGTTCTTATATATCTAAAATTTTGGAGAGTTGTTCAAATCAAAACAAATATGAAAATTAATTACATGGATATTATATATGGTAATTTTCATGGGAGATAGAGCAAATATTTATATTATTTCATAATTTATTCATATAACAGGGATTTCTTACCCTATCTCCCAGCTGGATGTTTGCCAAAAAGGGTTAAAAGATGACTTTGCTAACCCAATCAAAATTATTTTCCTTTTTTTGTTCAATTTGAATGGTAAGATTTGATTATAGGTTGTATACATAAAGCAAATATGTAAATGGGAATTAATAGCATGAATATAGTAATTTTCATTAGGGAGATTGAGCAAATATTTATATTATTTCATAATTTTTTTGAAAGAATATTATTTCATAATTTAACTGAATATATAACTTGGATTTCTTACCATTTCTCCCCGGATGTTTGACAAAATAGGTAAGATTTGCTTTAAAAAAAAAAAAAGGTAAGAATGATCATTACAACTTAAGTTTAATTGTAAGAAAATAGGTTAATATACATAAAAATAAAAAATAAAAAATAAAAAAATTCTTTTGAAGAAAGATACCACATTTCATTTCAACATATCAAGTGAATAAGGTGAAAGTTCTCCAATTTAAAGCAATATTACAATCTTAAAAAAAAAAAAGAAAAAAAAAGAGAGAGAGAGAGAGAGAAAGGTAATATTACAAGTGTCGTAATCTTTGTAATATTTTGTTTTTCTGCATCCAAACGGCGAATTGATAAAAGTGCCTTCCCAAATATTTGGATTTGGTTAATATACATAAAGTTGGGAGTTTGCTTTTTTAATATGTGAATGTTTCTTGTTAACAAAGTATATAAGTGTAGCAATCTGACTTAGTCACTAATGTATACATAGTTTAAGGTTTTTAATAGAATTTAGAAAAAGTAAACACTACTAGAGATATATATATATATTTTTTTTTTTAAGAAAAACATTCAAAAACGATATTTAGATCACAAGAAAACTATTAAATGAAAAATCATAGCTTTAACACTTAAAAAAGTTCATGAAAGTGTTAAAATATAGGTTTTTCTTATAGAAGTGCTTTTAAAAAAGACCGATGATAAAAGGATATCCCGAAGCTACACAATTAACCCTAATATATGGATTTGCACTAGACATTATCGATCACCATAAATACTTATGTCCTTACCTAAAAAAATCTTTGTTCAACATATATAAATACTTACTAAGTGATACACTATTTGGATTGGGCGATGCAAACACAAGTAATATCATCAAGTCGTATCATGCAAATCTTAGTGGAGCCCAAAACCATTTTCATTCGAGGAAAACTTGTCTCCACATGTATACTTAGATTCAACTTACTTGTTGCAACGTGGCACAAGTTTTACTACACATTTATTTAATTTTATTTTTGAACTTTTTTAGCAAATATTGTCATATCATTAATAAAAATAAATAAATAAAAAGTTAAAGAAATGTGAAGTGAATACTTGTGTCATATGGCAATAAATAAGTTGACTTTATACATACACAAGTTTTTGTCATGTTGTGCATGTACTCTTATATGAGACTTAATTCTTATTGATTGAACATCATAGAAGACCAAAAAAGTGGTACAATCTCGAGACTTCCCTAGTCTATTGAGAAAGAAATTGTTAGTACAGTAATCTAAGTACAACATGGACAATAACAATTATTTTTTTATAAATGCAAAGATTATCAAATAATTTATTTCAAACAAATTGTCAACAAGAATTATATTATGTGTACTCATTGTGTCTGCTTGTAAATTAGTATATATTAAATATCAATATAAATAATTTAAATAATATGTTATTTTGATATCATGGTTAAACCACAAAATTCTTTGAATTTTTTTAACACAATTTAAAATTTGATTAAGTTCAATAAATATTATTGATTGGCTTTAATCAATGTCACCAATTGAAGTTTATTCAAAATTTTGTCAACATTTAGAAAATTGGGAATAAAAATTTTTGTTTTAAATTTTCTGTCATAAAAGTTTTTTTCCCATGCATGCTTTCAACTGTTCTTTCGTTGGCGCGACTATCTTCTCATTGTATTTTGCTCTGGGATATTGAAGTGCATGATTCTATATTACTACTCTGCAGTCTATCGCTTTTCCCTCCACTCTGGAAAAGAAGGTTTTTCTTTGTTTAGATTTGCAAAAATTGCCTTACCCACACAAGCTCGATATCGATGCCCGGCCGCACAAATCTTTCCTAGTTCAGTGCTTTGATCTCAATGGAGCTCTTTTCCGAAAGGTCGATTCATTGAAGACCTTGTTCCTGCCAGAACACCTTTTCCTGTAAGATCATGTAGCGTTCTACCTTCTTAGCTGATGCTAACTTCTTATTGAGGGTGGGGTATTGCCTCGCTGAGTTCTTCCGCCTCGGTTCTACCTGTTCTTGCTCTTTTGCGGGTTGCTTGACTTTTGCCCCTCATCCTTGCAATCCCCACATTGCAGAATCTGGGCTTTTTGTCTACTGGCCTTGAACCAACTTCTCGTTTTTCTACTTCTGCCTTTTCCTCTAATTCATCATCCCCTAAATCCTCAGTTGAGTCTTCCAACTCTTCCCTTCTATTCTTTTGCCTTCCTTCTCCGATCCTTGAATCTTGTTCTTCTTCTCCCTCAGATTCGTTCATCACTAAGTCATCCTCGAAGGAGTCTCTTGCTTTTGTAATCGCCCCTTTCTTGATGGATTTCTTCCGACTCTTAGCTTTCTCTTTCGCCTTTCTTCGCAGATATTCACCCACCACTTCTTCGTCTATCCATGAATAATCATTGCTTATTTCTTTCGTCTGCGCCGAAGGTCTTGATGACTCATCATCGGAGCTTAATGCAACCCAGGGTGCGATTTGAAGGGGGCTGTCTTGATCTGCCTTTTTGCAAAATCTTTTTCGCTTTTTGTTCGACTTGTATGAGATCCGAGATTCTTTAATCTCTAAATTATAATTAATTAGGCTATTGATTCTCATTATTTTTTTTCCATATTCCTTAAAGCCAGTGTTTTAAAAGGCGAGCCTGGACGCAAGTTGCCCTTCTAACGCCTCGCTTTGGACAAGCGAGGCGCATGTAATAAGACGCGCGCCTTTTGGCGTCTTACGTGAAGCCTCAAGCGCCAAAAGGCACCTTGTGGGATTTTTTTATTTCTTTTGTAGTTTTTGTGTTTTAGGTTTCTATAAACTTTTAGCTTTGGGGGCATTGCCCCCGAACCCCCAAAATTGGGCGCTTTGCCCCTGGACTTCGATTCGCTGACCGGGCAGCAAGATTCCCATATAGGTCATTCGAAGCGCCTGAACGATGATATTCTTATTACACACACACACACACACACACACACATATATATATATATATATATAAAGTTTCTGTGTTTTTTTTATATAGTGCGCCTTAAGTAAAAAAGTCCTTGCCTTTTTTGGTGCGCTTTGCGCCTCAGGCTCCAGAGGGCCATTACTCCTTAATGCGTCTTGCACTTAATAAAACACTGCTTAAAGGTTGATCATCCGAAAAGAATTGTTGGGGTAGATAGGTGGAGTCTACCTCAAGATAACTAGAAGTAGAATGTAGATGCTTCCTTTTTGTCTTCTTCTCGTGAAGGTGGAGTTGGTTGGGTTGTCCGAAACTATAAGGGCTATCCTAAGTTAGCAGTTTGGAGTATAAGGTTTATGAACTTACATGTAAATAGAGGGGTTGGCTATTAAAAAATGACTCAAGCATATCCTTTAGTTACAGATTCTGCAGCTCTCTTCGATCTTGGTAGAATCTTATGCTTCTAATGTGACATGGCTATTGATGATGTCTTCTCTAATCTTTCATAATTCATTAATGTCATTGTTGATATCAAATTTTTTCTTATTAAATTATTTATAATAGGGTTTCTAACACGAGTCATAATTCAATAGCATAAATTTTTGTTTAAGTGATCAATCGCATAAATGTTAAAGTGGTCAATCGTTCCAATCCTCACACCAATTTTTGTTGAAAAAAAAAACAAAGGAAATATTTAATTTGAAAAAAGACATGGCATTTTAATGAAAATCGATTGATATTAAATTTAATGAGCAGAAAATGGCAATAGCCAATTTCAACGGTTTGTGTGATGTGAAGCTCAGCCAGAGAAATAGAGCAGACCCCAAATTGCTTCCACAACCAAATCTCCCTTCTTTAACTCACAGGTAATTTCGCCATTTCCTTAAATCTCTAAACCCATTACAGCTACCATTTCATTTGTTTCAGAAATCTTATCCAATTTGCTTATTTGTTTTTGTTCTTTTTTTCCCCTCCAATAGATCATTAAAGAATCAATTCAGAGCCATTGATTTAAAATTGGGTTTGTTTCTGTAAAAACTTAGGAATTTATTTGAACCAAAATCTCAACTTTATGTGCTTTTGGTTCTAATTTGTTATCCCCATGTTTGAATTGTTTCTTACTAAGTTCTGTATTGCTGATGGCAGAGATGGAGGTTTCAAGTTCAGGGTATGTCCAAAGATCAATTCTCCATCAAGCACCATTTTTCTCCTATTATAGAAGAGTAAGAGGAAAAAAGTAAATATTATTGACTATGCTTTATATTTTAGAAGAATCTTCTAATATTGAAAAGGTGTATTCTAACCATCATAGATAGATTTAGCAGTTTTTTCGAAACTGAATTGACTTAATAGTTAAATAAGAGTTGTTATATTATAAAGTAATTAGAAATTATCGGTTCAATTCATAGTAATCATTTAACTAAAATTTAATTTCTTCACAGTTGTCTGAACATAGTTGTGTAAAATGTTCACATATTTAACTTAGTTGTCAATGTAATGATATGTTGTTCCAAATAACAATTTCTTTTAGAACTTTCCTTATTCAAAGTTTCAAATCAACCATATGAACAGTCACACAGTTAAATGAATTAGTACTTCACGGCTGAAATTCTGAATTAATATAGTTTATGTTGATTTGTAGGGGCGAGAGGTTGACTTCAATTTTGAACCAGAATGGAGTTCCAAAGGTGCAGGATATCAAGATTCAAGACCCTCGAGCGGTAAGCTAGCTCGTATTTCTTCCCACTTTTAAATTAAATGATGTTCTAAACTCCTAAGTCCCAAAGGACGGCCTCGTTAGTGGAGACTAGAGATTTTAAGTTTGAAATCTACGAGTGAGTATAATTATAAAACCTCAAGTTATTTTTTGAGTTCAAACCTCGAGAAGGGGTGAGTGCCCTAGGACATGTAGTGGGGCGAAGCTCCAATTCCCAGTTATCAAAAAAGAAAAAGTTATGTTTGTGGTTTCGACATCTAAGTTCTTAGTTATGTTTTTTCGAAAATAAAGATATAGCTCAAAACTTTTTATATCAATCATTATCCTAAGCTATTGACTATGGTTTGATTTTAAACTTTGATAGCATGTTGTGTATCATAAAGAATGATTACTTATGGAATTTAATGTTTTCTCCAACCTAATCACTAATAATGCTATTGGCTAATTTGAGATAGGTGCAAACTAATTATTGATGTACTGAAACGTATCTCCATATCTTAGTGGCTTGAAACCATAGTAATCTTTGACCCTTACTTTTTCTTTTGGGGGAGGGGGAGTTAAATCAAATTCATATGTATTGAGTACTTAATCAAATTATTTCAGGATTGTCCATTTGGTTAAGTTTTTTTTAAATTTTTGTTAGTTCAACATTGAATTGCCATATAATATATGTTTGTTCTTAGCTTCTTTCTTATGTTCTTTATAATCGCTACAGATAATACATCGATATCAATTGCAAGAAAAGCTTCAAAGTTCTTTAAATGGACTTGGTAAATATAAAACACATTTAACACTTGCTTGTCCTCAACTGCCACATGTAAGTTTCTTTTTCTACGTAGAAGTAACTTTATTCTATCATTAAAAGAGTTATATCTAAACTAAATTACATATATCTTATGTAACTACTCATTTGGAAACTTAACTCAATTTTATTTGGAAAAGTGACATCTAAACAAGCTTATCTATTCTCTCTTTTTACTCTTTTTTTTTGCAGGCTAGAACCACTAGTTTGATAGTTTTGATTCCTCTTATAGTAATATGTGCTACCAACATAATCAGTACCTCTTATGCTAGAGTTTTTGGATCATCGAGATTTAAAATCGTTAATAAACCAAAGGGAGAACATCACAAGTTCCGAAGCAGTCATTGGAGATCTGCTCTTCGTGATATAAGGGAATTGGATGGTTTCGATTCCGAGTCAACGGTAGGTCTTCTGTAAGTTATGTCAAATTTTGCTTTTCTTACCCAATTCAGCCTTTACATGAATGGTTTTTGTTCAGAGTGTTTTCTTGAGGAAGGTGTGTTTTATTTCTTTTACTAGAGCAGAGGTAATACTTGCAATGAGAAATGGGAGGAAATTTGACTACCAATAAAGTTGTTGAATTGTTGCTTTCATTTCTCTGAGTACCCAACTCCCTAATGGAGTTTTCTGGCTGATCATTCAATTTTGTGTATCCTAATGGAGGTTTCTAGCCATCCATTTCCCTTTCTTCTGGTTGGCATCATCTTTTTGTTTCAATAAGTTGATAATAGAGCCAAAATGGCAAAACTATCTTCACATAACAACATTGGATTTGCACATGGGTGGGGAACAATAAACAAAGATGGAGACAAGGCAGAAATATGTAATTGAGAGTGGGTTTAACAGGGCAAAAAGTGTACATGTAAAAAACATTTTACAAAATATGCTTCATATAAAAAAAATGCTCTTAGAAATCATTCTAAACTCAGCTGAACCTGTTGCACATAAGTAAAAAAACTTGATTATGAATTCCAGATTAGAGAGCAAGCTGCATATTTGCCCGATTCAAGCTTCTCGAGTCTTCATTTGTCTTCGAGTTCCATTACTGCTAAAAGATTTCAATTTGGTAATAGCTTATACTATTCTTTTGCAGAGTCCTTCAGAAGAAGAACAGGTTTCAGTTGAAGAATTGTCACATGCTTACAAAAAACTGGACCAGGATTACAAAAGATTTCTATCAGAATGTGGCCTTAGTAAATAGACCTGAACAGGGATATGAAATATTTACAGCACTTCTCAGTGTTCACTTGACAGCCAAAAGAGGCTAGGCTATGGAGTTTGTGAGTTCTATAGGAGAAAGAAGCATAGAATTCTCACTGTACCAACAGTTTTTATTGTATTCTAGTAAAGTAAAATTTTCAACCCAATTGATGTAATTAAACATTAAATTGAACAAAATTCATGCATTGTGCATCCCTTTTACAAAAACTCTTAAGAAAGGTTCAATCCAAATACAATCATAGATAATGCATAAAACACCCAATTTCTTCTCTTAACGGACACGGCGAGCTTTCTCTTCCTGCCCTAGTCCAAGCGATTTCTGTGCATTTGCAATACCTTCTGGGTCTGAATTTAAACAGATGTGTTAGTGTACAAAACATTGAATAAAGCCTGCAGATGATTTTATCACAATGGCAAAGGTGGACCATGTATCTCATGGCAAACAGAAGTGGCAGAATGTTTCTTTTCCTCGAGGAAAATACCGTAGCCTTGGAAGTCTCGGACTTGAACAAGATGTTAATTAAGAAACAATGCACATAAATACTCATATACGCTTACAGGTAAGCAATTGTGCTTGTGCCTTGAAATATATAAATGTCAAGTAGTAGTTTTAAGGGAAGATGTTCTCTCCTTCAATGTAGTCAGAGAAGCTTATGATCAAGCACGTTGAAGACAAACTAAGAACGTTTGATCATTATCTTTTTGTCATTATACACCAATGACCAAAGCTTTTGTGTGAACAATTTCACTCGCATTTTCAAATGAAATAGTAGTGTGACTGAACAACCTTTTGGGATGTGAGTGTAAATGCATTCAATTACTACTTGCAACGAAGAACAGGTTAAGGACTTATGGTCTAATTAGAAAGCGGAACAAAGTAATCGTGGAAACTTAAAAGTCCTATGCCATTTGTATACTTTTGTGTCCGTGTGGAGTGCACATCCAAACTTGCAATAAAAATAAAATAAAAGATAATTGAAGAAATACACATACCAAAGAACTGTGTGAAAATGCGAGTGAAAAAGTGCAAGTTCCGGGAGACATTGTAGCCCATGGCTGGTGGAAGGGGTTTGACAATAGTGTCAATGCTAAATACTCGTTGAAGAAACTGCAGCAAAGAAAAAATTTAATAACTTGTAATTTGTTAAAAAAACAATTTCATAATTTAATAGAAAAACCTTTTCAAGAATATTTCCTTCCAAATTAATGTGGTAAGTACTCTTAGAAAAGTCAACATATTCTATAATTTGATGTGTTTATGATGGTCTAACTAGAGAACATCATGCCATTACACTCCTTATAAATTAATCATGTTAAAAGTATAGCAAAATGAAAGTAGGCATTTTTTCTAAAACATTTCAACATTCGACATCGAAATGAAAACAAACATCTGCATAGTCAGAGTACAAAAATTTATCTGTGTTATCAATTCACAACTAAAATTCTAGTGAAGTTAAGACATTGAGTAATCGACTGTTTTGGAAGAATCAAGCTTCCAAAATATTTTATCTTTAGATTCCCCTACTCCCATTTATGAAGATAATTGGATAGTCAGAGTATATGATTGCCCCTCGATTGGATTCCCCTATTCCCATTTATGAAGCTATTTGGAGGACTAAGTATCCCAAAAAAAATAGATTTTCTGATGGGAATTTGCTCATGAAGCTAAAGACAAGCTACTAAGTATCCTTTGCAAAAACAATTCTGAATCACAATCCCAAATTATGCTACAGTGCACCGCAAGAACTTATCGGGATTGGCCTTGTACCCTCTCCATGAACATCAAAGACCTTCTCTCCTGCATCTTCACTGGTCACCCATTGAAAAAGGAGATTGGAAAATTTTCATCCCTACTTTTTGTTGGAACATATGGAACGAATGCAATAAAAGACCATTTCAAGATAAGGGTTTTCTTATTTTCAAGTTTTTGAGAAGATTTTTGTATTGGTTGTGACATCGTGTAAACAATCCTCCTTTCTACCATTATAGTTTC
>JBBMKA010000029.1:205558-254796 GCA_037833695.1 Sechiopsis laciniata
CTATTTGTCAAATGCTTGGAAGGAGAGGTGCTTAGAGAGGGGCTCACGCACATTGGTGAGGCAGAGATCCATAGATTGCTTCAGATGTTATAGATTTCATTGTTGGTGATCATCCAGATTATTCTAAATATAACACCATTATTGTTGATATTAATGAATTGATCTTTTTATTAGGGATTATAAACATTTCTCATTGCAGTAAGCCATGTAGTAGAGTGGTTGATACTTTGACAAAGCAAAAGCTTTGTTGGAATAAGTCATGCACATTATTGACTCAACTTTGAGAAGACAGAGAGTTCAAGATCCAAGTTCTAAGCAAACATACCACAACAGACCAGCATAAAATATACCTCAATAACTAAGAAGTGTTCATTGAACTTAAAATAATTAAAATTTCTAAGCAATCAAATAGTTGAAAATCCATACCTCAAAAGCCACCAAAGAAACTATAATTGAGTTAGCACTATGAAAAACACCAAGAGTTGTAGCAAGATTTTGAGCCAACATTCTCTGCTCACCAAGATCACCATCACCATAAAACATTGGATCAATTAGTATTTCCACTTTAACCAAACAATCAAGCTTCTCCAAAGAACACACAACAGGCACACTCCCTTCAAACTTCACAAACCCAAGCCTCGGCGTGCAGATCTCGACCAAAGCACACGACAAAAACTGCCCGTCCCGCATCTCCAAGCACTCGAGCTTCGGCGAGCAAATCTGCAGCTCCCGAAACCGAAAATCGACAAACACGAGAGACTCCAAATGTGGGCAGCTAGACAAGATAGCCCCATCAAACTCCTCAACCCCATGAGAAGTACCTCTAATGTGCAACACTCTCAATGCCAACAAACTCAAAGGCATCCATTTACAAGCAAACCCACCACACAAAGTCAACACATTGAGAGATCCAGACAAGGAAAAGCAAGAAGGTAGAGTAATGGATTGAAGATGAGGGGCAGAAATGGAAAGTTCTTGAACATTGTGACAAATTGCATAACAGAGTAACATCTTTACAAAGTTAGGCTCGTTTTCCAAGCCATTGCAAGTGTAAACGAACTTATGGATGTTGAAATCTCCACGATTTGACAAAACCCCCAAAACGAAACGTTTGAAGGACTTGTAATCTTGAAACAAAAGTGGGTTTAGCTCGAATTTGAGAATGGGGATTGAAGTCCAGAGATTTTTCCATCTTCTTGAAATCAAACAGGTTTGAACCACGGGTTTGATGTTCATGAAGGAGAGGATTCGATGGAGGATTGAATCCGAAAGGCTGCTGATTCTATCGAGATTACTGTTGTGCCTTTTCAATGTGATGACTGGAATTCTAGTCTGGCAATTGTGGGAATTGCTCTCTGGTTTCGACATTGTTAGCATCAACTACTTTGATAACAATTTGAAAGAGATTTGGGGTTTTGAAAAGCTTAAGGCCTTGTGAATTCTGAGGATGTACAATTTTTCAAGTATCACATGCTGTGATATAAATAAAACTGCGAAAGTTAAGATTATGGGTATATAAATAATGAATCATGCTTTTTGGATGAACCTAAAAGTATAGATAGGTGAAAACTAGCAGCATGTTTGGTTTTGAAAAAGTTAGGTAAAAGTGATTTGAATGTAATGTTTGAATAAATGGTTTCTCGAAAACCTCGTTAGAATAAAGTTGTTTGAAAGAGGAGTCGCATGAAACCTTGTCTCAATAAAATTATTTGTAAGAAGAGTCAGGAAAAGTTTGTTTGGATAAAGTTATTTGTAAGAGGAAAGCTTGAAATTTGAAGTTGGAGAAAAATATTTTGCACTAAATAAATATGGAATAAATTTTACCTAAGTTTCTTCTCCCAATTTCCATTAAATAAATAGCCAATATCATTATGATTCTCATTAATATGAGAGCTTTTAGCCTAAAACAAAAACAAAACTACGAAAGAAAAAAGTGTAATTGGATTGTTGTGTCGAGTAGAGGAGAGGAAAGAGAAGGAGTTAGATTTCTCAATTCCATGATTGTAAAGTACATCAACCTCTCTTCAACTTTTCAACCTCTCCTCCAATATCACATCAAATATTTTATTTGATCTTATTAAATGTCACATCAATTTTTTTTTAAAAAAATTTCAACCACATAATATAAAATAAAAAAAATAAAATTTATTAAATTTATCAATTAATACAAATATGCAATGATTACATTAATATAAAATAAATACTTTTACAACAACTCCTCTCCAAAATACCAATCTCAAGAATTCGCCATTTTTTTTTTTGGATCGGGGCGGAGATTCCCCACGGGGAATTCACGGGGATCGGGTTCCCACCAGAAATTTTTCCCCATTCAATTTTTATTTATTTTTATTTTTTATATTTTATGAATAATAATATCAAATAATTAATTATTCTTAGAAAATATTTATCAAATTTCAACTATATTGTTAATTGTTAAGAAAAATTATTCATTTGAATACATAATTTCACTCACAAATATTTTTTTATCTAAAATTTAAAGGATTAAAATGAGAAAATTGTATAATAAAAAAAAAATACACAGCGGCCAAGGGTAACAATTTTTTTTTATTGAAGACACGGGTACACCACCACATCAACATCATAACTATAATATTATATTAACAAAAGTTTAAAAATATATGTATGCTACATGAGGATGGTTATGGAAATTAGAGGAAGTAAATATAAAAATTAAAAAAAATTATAAAAAAAAACGGGGCGGGAATCAAGAAAACGAGAATGAGAAATACATTCTCCGTCCCCGTTTAGGCGACGATGAATTTTCTTTCCCCGTTCCCCGTCTAAACGAGAATGGGAAATACATTCCGTGACTCCGCCCGAAAATGAACCTCTCTACTCTTTTCATCTCCCAAATCCAAAGATATTATTATGGAGATTGGCTCAGACTTATCATCTCTAGATATTAAGAGGACAGAATCATTTGGTGGGGCCGGTGGGGTGGTTCTGTACATTGTAATTGCATTTGTTTCCTTATTTGGAACTCAAAGTTAATGCTTTTGCTGAATTCAATTTACATAAATAGTGCAATGAGACCTGTTTACTTAGCTGGAACTCGCCATGATTGAGTTCAAATCAATTGAATTGTTTTTGTTGTTTACTTGGAAATGGAATGCACTACAAGAGATTGTCAGAAAGGTAGGCAGAAAAGTTGAAATAGGAATATTAAAATTACTAAAATTCATATCCTTAATTACCAAATAATATCTCAACATTATTTTTAATTAAACTCAATCATAACAATAATCAATAATTATTGAATTGTCAATTAGTTAACTTTTAACCCTTCTTACAAAAATAGTTAACTTTTAAAATAAGTGTGTATTAGTTTTCAATTAGATATTGAATTTTGTAAAAAAATATTCCTATTTTTTGTGTATTCATGTATTAAAAAATAAATATAAATATAAATGGGGTGGAGAGCGGGGAAACAGAATACATCATCCCCCATCCCCATTAAGCTTGCGGGATTTTTTTATCCCCTAATTAATTCTTCATTCTCCACATAAATAGGGATTTACTAGCTAGTTAGAACGGTAGAGAAAATTGACATTTCTAAACGAGTATCCTGTTTCGGGTGAGTTTCGCCCCTTTAGAAGATGTTTGGGTGTGAAATGATAGAGTGGTTATTTTGAGTGATTATAAATGAGAGTTTATTTTGAGTGATTAGAAAGCTATGTTTCAATAATAGCTCATTTGAATGTGGTTATTTATAGAGTGGTTGGAGTATTTAATAGTTCTTTTGGATGATGATTTTTGTAAAGGAGTTGTAGTCAATTGCTCGTTTGAATGTTGTAAAAAATGAATGATTAGTTTGAGAGGTTAGAAATGATTGATTAAATATGAATGATTAAAAATGAGTAGTTGGAAATAAATTATTGTTTTAAGTGGTTAGAAATAAGTGATTATTTTGAATGATTACAATAGCTCGTTTGGTTGCAATTATTTGAAGAGGAATTGTAAAAGTTCGTTTATAATAACTCTTTAATTACCTTAAACAAACACCCCTTAAAGACCTAAGGGGGTGTTTGTTTACCATATTTATGAAGGGTTTAGCTTAAGGAGTTATATTGAGGACTTAATTTGAGTAGTTAAAAATTAAGAGTTTTTTTTTTAGTACAAGTTGGGGGAAGGGGGGCTACAAATATCGATTCCACAGATCGAACCCGTGATCATGACCGTTGAGTAGTTAAAAATTAAGAGTTGTAGCAAAAAACTCGTTTGGATGTGATTTTTGTGTAGAGCAGTTAGAGTTAAAATCTTGTTTGGATGTAGATTTAAAATGAGTAGTTAAAAAAGAATGATTAAAAATGAGTAGTTAAAAATGAATTTTTTTTATTGATTTGAAATGAATAGTTAGAAATAAGTGGTTAAAAATGATTGAATAATTATAAATGAATGATTAAAAATGAGGAATTATTTTTAAAAGTAAAAATAAGATGAATTAATAAAAACTTATTTAAATGTAAATTTTCGAAAAAAAATTAATAAATTATTTATCTAAATCTGCCTTAAATATGACAAACAAACACCCGCTAATCTCACTGGTTTTTGAGTATCTTTCTAATTTTGTTCACTCTCAATCAAGTTGTGAATTAGGGCAACTCTTTGGATTAGTGTCTTTATTTTCTCTCTCTTTGGTTTCCCTGAAAAAGTTTCGTACGGTTTATTTCCGGTTTTAAAACACAGGTTTATTTCAAGTTTTTATCTAATTGTGCCCTAGAGCTGAAAAGTTTCAAGCGGCCTGTTTTGCTTGTAGTTAATTATCAATGGCGTCTTCCAAAATGAACAAGAAAACAAACATGGAAGAAGACAGAATTAGTTTCTTACCAGATGAAATTCTCCATCAAATTTTTTCTTCCATTGACACCCAAATGGCCATCAAAACCACTTACATCTTATAAAAAAGATGGAAAAACTTTTGGACTTCAATCCCAACTTTAACCTTCGATTATCCATCCTTCACATGCCACCATTTCAATCCTTCATTTTCATGCCACCATTCCAATTTCCGCCAAAGACGCTTCCGTCTTTTCATCAAACGCGTTCTATCGCATCGCCGTATGCATGTTCCGCTCTCAAAAGTCAAGAAACTAAGCCTTTGTTTCGTAAACAAGCAATTGGGTTTTCGCCATTGGACCCAAGAAGTGTTGGATGCGCAGAAATTTGAGTTTCAAGACAAAATGGTGTTCAAACATGTGTTTTACTTTGCTGCATTGAATGATGTTGAAGAGCTATGCATCAATGGGGGATATGTGGATCTTTCAGATTGGTGTCGACAGTTTTCGACGTGCCGATCGCTGAAGCTGTCTGCATACTTTGACACGCAATGGGTACCTTATAGTTTTGAATTCTTGAAGTTTCTTGAGATTGGGAATTACTATAAACAACATTATTTTGAATTTGAAGGAGGTGTTCTTCCGAAGTATCCGGTTCTCGAACGTTTGATTCTTTGAGTTCCTTGTTTCGATCGAGTTACGATCAATGCTCCTAAACTTGTGTATCTTGAATTGGATAATATAATAGGTTATGATTTGCTAGATCTTGAGTTTTTGTTGTTTGCACCTAAGCTGGCTTCTGTCAAGTTAGATGATTTTGTACCTAGTTTGATCTGTCCGGATGATTTTCCAACTCTTTGTAAAGTTGATTTTTCCATCAGTTGTGTCTCATATGGTTTTGGTGAGTTAAAGAAATTAATTGGAGAAAGAATTAAAGGTTTGTTGAATATGCTTCAAAAGGCGAATTCATTGACGCTTAATGCAATTGTTGTGAAGGTATTATCATTATACATAATCATGTGCTATTGTGCTTGAATTATTTGATTCACATATCAAATAGTTTATACTAATAATCCTTGTTTTGCTTTTTGGTTACAGGTGCTTTCAGACTTCATTGTTCCTTCGCCTTTATTGTTTGAGAAATTGAGGCATTTGAAGTTGAATGCAGGTTATGCTGATATCACAAATTCCAATCTTATGTTGCGTTGTTTGCTAGACAACCCTTATTTGGAGGAATGCCACATTGATGAGAACTGGAAAATTAGTTAATCACTACTTCTACTAGGTGATTTTGGAGGTTAGGTTTTGAGTTTGAGTGATTTTAAGTGCACACTACTTCATATGTTGATTTTGGATGTTGGTTTTTGAATTCTAATGACTTTTAAGTGTATAAAGATGTTAGCTAACAGCGTGTAAGTTGGCTCGAACACTCACTGATATAAAGAAAAGGTTAACCAACCATACATGAGTTAAACTGACAGTTCATCATAGTTCTTACATATTATTGCAGTTGCATACTCTTTATTTTCAAACTTGTAGATGCACCAAAGTCCTCAATAAGCACAGAGGACAACCAAAGAGATAGTTGATTCCTGAAAGAGTGTTTTACCTCCTCATTGACAACGGCTCCATTAGGTGCATTAAGTAGTTCGATTGATGTAGTTTATTAGTGAGGTACGCGTAAGATAGTTCAGACACTCACAAAAACGAACTCTTTCATCTCCACTCCTATTACCTTAGAAGAATTAGATTCCACAGTGATTGTCAGCAGGGTCTAGGATTGCTTTGGCTTCAAGAATTTTAACTGGCTATCTTTGACTGATGTTCTATATATAACAAACATAGATTAGAGATCCAGATGATAGATGAACTATTCAGTTGAGATCTCCCGACTTGAGCCTCACGCCCCAAGGTATCGACATTGAACTTCCTTTGGTTGGCCGTTTTTGAGACTCAAATGGTTCTCAATTCTTTTTTGAGTTCTACAACTTGGGAGACTCGAACCCATGACATCTTAGTCATTGAACATACATTGATGCCAATGAGCTATTGCTCATGCTGGCGATGATTTTTGGCTGCAGTTTAGTTTCTTTTGTAGGCTTTGGTTCCTCTGTCAATTTCTTTTATCAATCTAAATAATTTGATGTTGGTCTTTTTTGCTTCTATTCATAGTTGTTTTCCTTTTGTACTGCCACAAATTCCAGGGCCTATGATCAGGAGATTCACCATAAGGATTATTTGAACACATATGTCTTGTACGTGTTCAATCAACTTTTTATCTATAGCCTTTGTAGAAACAAGTCCTGTTAGTTTTTGGTTTCTTTTTTTTCCTTATGAAATTTTCAAATTTTTTCCTCAAAAAAGTCTTGAGGAGTCGCCACAAAAAGAATTAACCTCTGTTATACGTTTTTCATATACAAAACTAATCATATATAGCACAAAAATAAAATAAAATAAAAAATCATACTTATGCCTACCCTAAACGTCGCACATAGATTAATATATATTTATTCCTTCGATGGTCAGGATTATCAGAAAACATGCTTTCAAAAAATTAAATATAATTGTTATTTGGGGAGAACGATTATTGGTGTTTAATAATCTTTGGGTAACTATCATATATCTCGTAAAGAGAATAGTTATAGAGGAACAATTATCTGTGTTTAGAATGGAAGAGTAAATGGGAGACAATTTTCTCTTTGTTAGCTAAATGTGAACGAGGATTATAATCCTTGGTCTTGTCGTGTTTTCCTGCCTAGCCCGTTGGTATGTTAATATATCATATGCTTCAGAAAATATTAGAAAATTTATCATCAACCACACATTTTACCTCTTATATTATATTTGTAGCGCAATTTTTAAAATAATTCATCTATAACACATTAATTTTTATAATAAAAATTAGTCAGTAATTCTATCACTGATAAAAAAACTCAAGCAATGATAGAATGAATCTATCAACGATTGAATTCTATCACTAATAAAACTTAACTAGTGATAGAATTCAATTTGAATTTTACAAAAAATGAAATATTTTATATACTGTGTTATAAAATATTATTATATGCTTTTTTTTTCTTTTTTTTTTAGGAAACAAAAACATTTATATTGATAAAATGAAAGTGTTACAGAAATTTCGGGCGAGGCTCTCTAAGCATTTTTTTATAATGAAATTATACTTCAAATACATATTCAAAGCTATTGGGAAGTTGAACATCCAACTTTAGAAAGTGGTAAAACACACTATAAATAAAGTTTTAACCCGCAAATTAGATTAATAATATTTTAAAATAACTTTATTTTATCTTATTAATATTAAAAATAATTACTTAAAAAAAACAAAAAACAGTGTTATCATACATTTATGATTTTTATTTTTTAGAATAAAAAACCAAAAACGAAAAATAAAATAATAAAATAATCATCAAAGGATGTTAATAATCATGATTAAAATTAATCATTACAAATAACATTAATTGATCATTATAATTTGAGATTACTAGTTTAAACTTTAAAGATTTTATAAAATTATAAGGACTGGATTTTAAAAAGGGGAACATTGTAATTTTAGGTTGATGAACCCTAATATTGAAGGAATACCAAAAGTTTCTTCTCCCAAATGTTCGTGGATAAAAAAGAAAGAAAATTGATCAACAATGGGTCGGTCGTGTCCAAGTAAGTTTTCGTAATCCTTATTCAACAATCTCTTCACCGTTCCAAAATTCATAATCAAACAGATATTGCAATGAATAGGAAATCGAAAATGGAAGAAGAAGAAGAAGACAGAATCAGTTTCTTACCAAATGACATTCTCCATCAAATTCTTTCTCACATCGACACACAAATGGCGATCAAAAGCACTTACATCTTATCAAAACGATGGAAAGATCTTTGGAGTTCGATTCCAGCTTTAACCTTCCATTATCCTTCATTCTCATGTCCTCATTTGGGCGATGATCGCCAACTATGCTTCCGCCGTTTCATCAAACGCGTTCTAACGCATCGCCGTATGCATTGTGCGCACTCGAAAGTCAACAAACTAAGCATCTGTTTCCTCTCCGAGAATCCGGGTCTTAGCCATTGGTCCGAAGAACTCTCCGATGCGCAGGAATTTGAGTATGAAGACAATTTGCTTTTCAAACATGTGTTCTACTTTGCGGCATTGAATGATGTCGAACATTTCTCCATCGAGGGAGGATTTGTGGATCTGTCTGAATGGTATCATGAATTTTTGTCCTGTCGATCGCTGAAGCTCTCCGGATGCTTCGACACCGTATGGATTCCTTATAATTTTGATTTCTTGAAGTCTCTTGAGCTTGAGAATTCCTATAAACAGCATTATTTCGATCTTGAGGGAGTAAACTTTCTTCCGACGTATCCACTTCTCGAACGGTTGATTCTTCGAGGTCATTGTTTCGATCGCGCCGTGATCACTGCTCCAAAACTTGAATATTTTGAATTGGATAACATAACAGGTTATGATAGGTTCGATCTTAAGTTTTCTTTGGTTGCACCTAAGCTGGCCTCTATCAGATTAAGTGATTTTATACCCATTTTGTTCTGTCCTGATGGTTTTCCATCTCTTCGCAAACTTGATATTTCCCTCTTCATAATCGAACATTATGGTTGCCATGAGTTTAAGGCAATAGTTGGAAAAAGAGTAAAAGGATTGTTCAATCTGATGCAAAAGGCAAGTTCATTGGAGCTTGATTCAGGTTTTGTGAAGGTATTATGCATAAATATGTGCCTGGATTATTTGTTTATTCACATAAGAAATAGTTTATTCTAATAGTGTTGTTTTGCTTTTTGGTGGCAGGTGCTTTCGGATTTTATTGTTCCTTCGCCTTTACTGTTTGAGAACTTAAGGCATTTGAGGTTGGGTGATTGCAGTTACAATCAACGTTCAAATCTTATGGTCCGTTGTTTGGTAGACAGCCCTCATTTGGAAGAATGTCACATCGAGAAGTATGAATCATTTTGTTAATTACTACCTTCTATTAGTTGA
Organism: Sechiopsis laciniata; assembly: GCA_037833695.1. NCBI lineage: Eukaryota > Viridiplantae > Streptophyta > Magnoliopsida > Cucurbitales > Cucurbitaceae > Sechiopsis > Sechiopsis laciniata. The sequence continues at coordinate 215,360 of JBBMKA010000029.1, forward strand.
TTTTGATGTTTGTTTTTGAATTCTAGATTCTTTTAAGTGTGCAAGTGATATTAGCTAGTATGTTCATTATAGTTTCTAATTATGGTTGCAATTGCATAATTTTTATTTTCAAACTTTTATCTCCTGTTTGGTAACAACATATTGGTTAGGTGGTTGTCTTGTGAGATTAGTTAGACTTGTAAGCTGGCCCAAACATTCATGATATAAAAAAATGTGTTTCATGATTTCATCTCCTTGATCATTTGATCACTCCCACCCGACGCTTAGAGCTTTCCACCACATTTTTTTTTTATAGGAAATAGGAAAACTTTGATTGATGAATGAAAAGTTGTAAACAAAGAAGGATTAGATTCCACAGTTGAGGCCTTCTAAGATTGCTTTGGCTTCAAGAACTGTAACAAACCATCTCCAACTTATCTTCTAGCATCATTCTAGTCCTCCTGGCAATAATTAAAGAGAACTAGTAAGTGGGGAAGAAAATGTTCGAAATCTTCTTTATAACTAACTCCCTTCCAACTGCTTTGACCAACTGTCAAGGATTGAACACATCTGTCTCTTAGGTTTTCAATCAAAGGGTTAAGCTTGTTATGTCCTGCTTTTTCAAGCTTAGGATCCCGACTTTGATACCCCACTTTTCATCTATAGCCCTTCAGAAACAAGTCCCTCTTCCAAAAGATTCTACGCCAAATAACCATCATGGAATGACCAAGTGGTCAAGAGGGCTTTGAAGAACTAAGACGTAAAGAATTTAATCTATGGTAGCCACTTAGAATTAATTTCTTACGAATTTCTTTGACATTCAATTATTGTAGGATCAAGCGTTATGTTATTTACAAACAGTCACGGATCGCAGTATCCTTATGAGTCTATGATAATCACTTTTCATTAGCCTTGCTGAAACAAGTCTTTTCCACTAATAAAAGCATAGCTCAATTGATATGACATATATACAGTATGATCAAAAGGCTACAAGTTCAAATCACTTGCCTTTTAATTGTTGTTAAACTAAAAAAAGAAATAATCTAAGGATGAAACACCAAGTAAAGAGCCTATCAAAAAGAGGAATGAAGATAGTCTAGATCCTTGTAGCATCTCCCTCAAGTGTCCTTTAGGTCAATTGCAAGTCGTTTAAAATGGTAGAAAGTAATAGTATTAGCTTTCATTGTTTGATCAGTTTTTCAGTTTTGTACTATGAATATGAACCAATGGATGAAATCTTGGATATAGACCAATATATGAAATCTTGGGTTGGGAGTGAGACCATTGAATAATAAGCAATTCTCAGTTATGCTCTCAAAATGAGACAAAATTCTCTAACCTAGCCTCTCAAATTTCATCCCACCCAAAATCTAAAAATGAATGTCTAAATCTCAACTCTCCGGTCTTGTGTGTGAAGGGGAAGTTTATGTTCGATGGGAAGAAAAAGGGTTCGATCGAATTTAGTTTATTGTCCGAGTGTGACTATTGAAAACCAAACCTGACCAATTTCTCTTCGAGTTTACCAGCAGTTTGGTCAAGTTTTGCTTGTGTTTTCGAAAGTATAAAATACCAGAAAATAATGAAAGCAGATTTGGTACTAATTTCAACAAAAAAAAAAAACGAAATCACCTCGTTAAATATCTTGTTATAGAAAACAAAGAAAATGTTGTTTGATTTGTTTTTAAATTTTGGATTAATAAATTATGAAAACAAGGATATGATAATAAAGTATTAGATCATTTAATAATTACTTGGTTTTAGTTTTTTGAAAACTAAACGTGTTAATATTACTCTCCATTATGAATTTTCATGTTGCACTATCTATTTTTTACCCGATGTTTGGATGAGTAATTGCATGAATGGATGGAAATGAAGGATTATTTTGAGTTGTTTTGAAAGAGAAATTGCAAATAATAGTTCGTTGGATGTCGTAATTTGTAGTAGAGTTGCAATAACTTATTGGGATATAGTTGTTTTTAGAGGGATTATAAATTTATAAACAATAGTTCGTTTATATGTAATTGTTTGTTTGTAGAGAGGTTGCATGCCATACCTATTTGGATTTGTAGAGAAGGGTTGTATGTGGAGTTTTTTTTTTTTTTTTTTTTTTTTTTCTATGGACATAATTATAACATAATTGGTGTTTTATTCCTACCTAATATCTCATTTTCATTAATATTTTTCTCTCTTGTAATTATTTTGTTTTAGAAATTTTTTAAATATCTAATTTATTTAAACAAGGCTAAAGTTTTCTAATTTGCAAATGTATTAAATTATGTAATATTAATAAATTGAATCATCATTATCTACTTATCGAGTTATTTGTTGAAGTTTTTTTTATTAGTCATTAATGTACTTTCAAACGTTTTAGTCTACATGAATTGATATCTATAATAAGTCTAAAGTTGAATTTAATAAAAGCTTGTTATAAATAAAAATTTGGTTAATTTGAAGTTAAAGATTTTTTATTTTTGAAATCTAAAATTAAAGATTTAACATAAAATAAAAAACTTACATGTGACACGACATAAAATTTTTTTTGTTATAAATGAAAACTTTGTCAATAATAGACGTGTGGTAGGAATTCAAAAAAAAAAGTGTGACCGAAAAAATATAAATTTTAATTATTGAAATATAATCAACACATAAATAAAATTTTATTTTAAAATATTCAGTGTAAAGTTCATAATGTTTATGTATATATAGAGGATAAAAAACTTTACATATTTAATCTTTATTTTATTTAAGAACTTAATAAACCAAATATCAAATTATATTAATAATGCAAAATGGACACAAAAAATTATTCAATAATAGAATGTCTGTTAGGTACCTTAGAAGGGTTGCATGAGGGTTAGAGTGGTTATTTTAAGTAGTTTAAAAATGTGGGAGTTAGACATGAATGATTATTTTGAGTGGTTTCGATATGAAGAATTGTAAATATTATATCCTTTCTATACAGTTATTTGAAGAGAGGTTATGAAAATTAATTTGTAATAGGTTTTTTTTAAAAAAAGGAAGACAAATTTTAAAAACAAAAATTAGTTTTTAAAAAAACTTCTTTTTTGGAATTGAGCTAACAATTTATCTTTTTAAAAAATAATTTAAATATATTTTTTAAGAATGATGAAAATTATTGTTAAAATAAAAGAATTTATTCTAGATGAAATTTTTTGGTTGTTTGTTTTAATTATAATATGTTTTTAGAAATATTTCATCCACAACAGAATTTCGCGCGTTTTTATTTTTTATTTTTTCATATTTCAATTTTGTCCATCAATACCTCTTGATTGAAGACTATTTGCTGCAGAAATTGAAAACTATATTTGGCATTGATTAAAAAACTATATTGATTGAAGATTATTTAGACTTTATGCATAATGATTGAAAACTATATGTTGCAGTGTTTGAAAATATCTAACACATGAAATTTTTGTATTTTCACTAGACCTGCCATAATTTTCTGCCAGTTTCTTTTTGAAAGTTGTTATACATAAAACTTATTTTATTTTTTTTATTATACATGAAAAATCTACCAAAAAAATTAACCATCATAATTTATAAAAATAAAATATCAAATGCTTACAAACCCTTAATTATTTGAGTCTCACTTCAATTCTTAAATGAATATACTATTGATATAATTAATAAATTATAATAAATAAAATTTCTGTTGTAGTATAGGTGTGAACATTTTAGACCCATTTTGATAAGCTTTTGGTTTTTGATCTTTGAAAAAAAAACCTCAAGTAAAAACGGGTTTGATAGTCATTTTTTGTTTTTTAAAAAAAAATCAAACTTTAGATAATAATAATTATAAAATCTAAATGGTTTAGGTAGACTTTCATGCAAATAAAGTATCCACATTTATCAAAAGGATCAAAAGGGTTGGTGACTTAATTAATTTCATTATTTGGTTGTAATCTAGTTTAACACTATAATCATGAATTTTATAGTGAAAATCAATATTTGGCTTTTATTTAATTGAGAACAGTTATACTCTCTTAAGACTTTTGGGTGAAATTAAACTAATTATATGCATTTTCAAGATTTGAGTAAGGTTGTCATGGTTGAACTAATATGGTGAAAAAAAACAAGTATTCGATTTTCATTTATTCGAGAGCAATAATATTATCTATATATATATAGTATGTGGTCTCGTCTCCTAATTTGTATTTAAAAAATAGAAAGCTTCTACTAATATGAAAAATTGAATTATTTCAAAAAAAAAAAAAGAATTATTTCGGAAAAAAATGGAAAAAGAAAAATTGGATTATTCAAAAAAAAAGAAGGGGAAATTAGTGCGTCAATGAAATGAATACATAATCCACCAAGTGCTCAAGCTGTTCTTCTCTCCGGTGTCATCTTTCTCCACCGTCGGTGCCTCATTCCGGTGGCGTTTTCTTCTTCCCGGCGACCCACGGCTTTCAACACCGTAATACTCAGCCACACATAGCATCTCCAAAATCAGCTTCAATTCTCTAGCAGGGGCGTATCAGCCTGCTCGGCGTGGTTCGGGTCTGCTTGCGAATAGATTCGCAATAATCCTTTCCGATCTGTCGGCGAAGACGTCACGGTTCTAAACGGCGAGTATTTTCCAGATCTACAACGCCATACCTTCAACGGTGAACGGCATTTTGACATTTACTTCAATTTTGGGGAATTTTGAGAAATTGTGATACTGATAACTAAACTAAAATTGATTTTGTAGATGGCAATGACGGATCAGAGCCTTGAGTTGCAGGAGTTCGGTTGGGAGGAGCTAAGGCGCGATGCTCGAAAGATCGAGGGCGATCTCGATGTTAAGCTCTCTTCCTATGCAAAGCTCGGTACCAGGTTCACTCAAGGAGGTTCACTTTCTTCCCTTTTGCCTCAATTCACCATTCTCGGATTCTTTAGTCCTTTACGCATTTTAATTGCTATGTGTAGTTTATATTTGGTAGAGCTGTAAATTTCATCCTGCATATATGTATGGAACTGACCCTTCTCATATTGTGGAAGAAGGGTAGTATTTCTGTGAGATGGTGAGGGGTTATTCTAGCTACGTTTTGTAATTTTTTTTCTAAGATAACCGAGATATGAATAATCAAATCAAAGATCTAACTAATCAAATTCCCTATGATGATGATATTTTCGTGTTATCTGATGGAATGTTGAATCCTTACACTGTAAATGATTTTCCGAAAGCAACTACTAATTCCAGTGTGGCTTTGGACTCCCTTGTCATTGTTCTTCGGGAACTTTAACATCAATGTACCAGCCCTCTATTTAACCTATAAATAGACATTAATTTTTATTTAATCATCATGAGTTTGCCTAATGGTCTTGAGGACTTTGGAGAACTAAGAAGTAAGAGGTATTGGGTTAAGTCTATGGTGGGCACTTGGGAATTAATCCCTACATTAAATGAAGTTAGATTAGATGGTTGTCGTGTGAGAATAGTTGAGGTGCGTGTAAGCATGCTCAACCACTCACGGATATAAATAAAAGACATTGGCCTTTTGGATTTTCTAAGTTAAAGTTGTAAATAATTTCAAGTATTACTTATGCCTTCAATACTTTGCAAGCATATTCATCGACTTATTATTATTATTATTATTATTATCCCAAAACATCACACCATATTTAGTTAAGAAAATAATATCGAAAACCTCAATCGCCAACAAGAGCAATGGTTCAATCGACATAAATTTGTCTAAGACCACAAAGTTACGAGTTCAAATCCTCTCACCCCCCTATTGTTCCCAATTGTTAATCCTAATCTTTATATGCACCTATTTAACGCCACTAAACGGAAAAGAATCTTTAACCCTAATCCAAAGCAATGCCAATGAGTTGAATCCCTGTACTTCTAGTCTGAATATCTACATTACTTTGAGTAGGCTTGCGTTGAATTATGTTAAATCATCAATTAACCCAAAAGCTTAAGCTGATGGGTTGGTGTGAATTTAATTATTAACCCAAAAGCTTAAGCTGATGGGTTGGTGTGAATTTAATTATATCAACCAACAGTCTAACACTCTTCCTCACTTGTGGGCTGGGATTTAAGAAATGCCCAACAAGTGGAATTCAATTTTAATTGGAGAGGAAACGACTCAGTAGGGGTTCGAACAAATGACTTCTTGCTCTGATACTAGGTTAAATTATGTTAAATCACTAGTCAACCCAAAAGCTTAAGCTGATGGGTTGGGGTGAATTTAATTATATCAACTAACAACTTGCTCTATGTACCCTGAATGTATATTTTTTCATTGAGCCACATGATTCTTTTACACGTTGTGTGGTTCATATAGGTTCAAGAAATTTTCCCCTTCCAAAAGCCCAAAGGGATTGTAGCTTCATTAATAATACTGGTTTATATGATAGTCTTTTAGATGAGATTGTATGGAATATGGATGATAGTTTACTTTATGTGCTTGTGATCAGGTTATGTCGATTCTGGCACACCTTCTGTTGGCGCCAACAGATCATGGAAGTCTATGGAAATGGAAATCGAATCTTTACTTGAGAAATTGTTGGATGTTAATGACTCAATGAGTCGATGTGCTGCATCTGCAGCACAAGCTACCTCCATAAATCAAAAACTAGCAAGACACAGGGATATACTCCATGACTTTACACAGGTTTGGCTTCTTTTTTTTCCTGCTCATTGACCCTTTTTTTTATTTGTTATTATTATTATGACCAAGTTCCTCATGAGTCTTGATGATTTGAAGTTCCATATTCTCTGATTCAACTTAATGGTAGTCTTAGTGCCATTATTTAAGCTCTTTGGTTTGTTTGTTTGTTTTTTGACAAGAAATAATTTCTCATTGATATAATGAAAAAAAAAAATAAAGTTCAAGGGATACAAACTTCAAAAAAGAAGTGAGAAAGAATTCAAAACGACCAAATAGAGAGAAAACCAGAAAACTAAAGGTGCATGGATTATTTTAAGTTGATACGGGATGGTGTAGGGGCTATTTAGAGACGGGTAAGAAGACTTGATGGAAGCTAGGAAATACATACACTTTGTATTTGACAAAGTATCTATGTCAGACACGGATACTTTCGGACACTCTTCGAATACGTGTCTGACTCGCAAAATTATGTGTTCCTCTTTTTTATTGTTTTATTTTAATTTTGAACACACCACAGACACTTCACGAACACACCATTTAAAACTTAATACTTTTCAAATGGTAGATGACAAGATAGTGATGGGTTATTGGTGGAGGCAATTGACAACGACATCCATCAAAGGAGACGGACAAAAATAGAAAAGGGTGAGAAAGAAAGAAAGAAAGTAGAAATAAAGAAAGTACTCTGTACTTGACCATATGAGCACCTTTTCCCTCGTCCACCCCCTCCAAGATAACATCATTCATCGCCCTAGTTTCTTCTTTCGTTAGGCCAACATATCATCTTCAATCAATTGAGCCATCATCATTTTAGCCGTAAGTTGTAAGGCCCACTTATTGAAGGTTCCTTAGCTCACTTTGAATCTCCTCTATAAGTCCATTCTCAAATTTTCTTCAAACAATTTTTTGTTGAGATCCTTCATCCCTGCCACTTTCTCAAAGTTTCTGCAAATACTCTCGCAGAGAGGTCTCTTGTTGAAGTTTCATCAACTGAGCATATCGATTTTCTTGTGCTGATGGTGGGAAACGTTCAACAACGTCTGAAAATTGCACCAACTCGCGATTGGAGATCGGTCTTCCTCCTATTGGTGCAAGTCAAGAGCTTCTTCTTCTAAACTTAACAAGTCAGCTTCAAGTTTATCAGTTTCAGATAATCTATGAACTACAAAATACCTTTCAACCCTATGAAGCTAGTCATCAGCATCTTCCTCTCCACTTCCTTTAAAAATGGGTACCTCAAACTTTTGTAATCTCATGTTAAATAATGGTACGTCTCGGATTGTTGGTGCATGTATTCCCAATTTGCCTTCTGGTATAGTCGATGTAGACAACCATTCTCTTTGTCTATGATGATACATTCAGTCGACGCCGAGTCCCCATAAACATTCACGATGTCTCTGCAAGCGAATCTCGCCCTCGTTTCTTCATGAATGCAAGCAGGAAATCCATTCGCGATTCTGCAGTTTTCTACTTTTCCTCTTTGCACCTTCATTTGCACTTCAGGCTTTGTGTTCTTGCTGCAATCTCTTTGGTATGTTCCTCTAATATGTTAATTCTTGCATCCATCTATTCTACCATAAACCAGTTAACACGCTTTGATACCAAAAACTGATAGACTCTACTAATCAAATTTTTTAATGTATCAAGCTAGAAAATTCAAGAGATTCCTAATCTCCCAATTCTCAATGAGAATATTGAGTATTATGTCAATGATAAAATGCTGATTAAAGAAAACTAGAGGGACTTATATAGCCCTCAGCTAACGGCACACCTATGGTCTATCACGTGCCAAAACTTCTAACAATTTGGATAGCAGATTCTAACTAACTGCCACCACATCATTCTTCCTTCTAGAATAGACCTTCTTAATTGGAGGCGTATCAGATACATGGTTGAGCAGGTGTGCTCTAGTGTAATTTGGAGAGATAAGTATTAAATGTGTGGGGTTTGTATGTGATACTTTGTTTGAGAGATGGATTGTTTGCAATACAAAGTAGTATTCTCACATTGATTATATAAAGAGTAGATACTGAGGATAACCATCTTCATTGGTATGAGATTTTTTTAGTATAATAAAAATAAAGTCATAATGGTTTATGCCCAAAATGGACAATAGCATACCAATATGGAGATCTGTCGTGGTCGGTTGCCTCTACCATCAAGAGAAATATTAGAGAAACTATAATGCATTTGTGAACTTTGAATATGGTGTGTAATGACTCGACCTCATGGTCATGATGTGTCGTATCATAATTTTTAATTGAAACATTGAAATTGCGTACGTCATTTTCTTTCATGATTCTTGTATACCTTGCTACTTTCTTCATAGAAATGTTTTATTGAGCAACATTGAAGTAATAAAGAACTAATGACATCCGTGTGCTTCAGGAATTCAAACGAATAAAAGGAAACATTAACTCAATGAGGGAACATGCAGAACTTTTGGGTTCTGTTAGGGACGACATCAATGAGTATAAGGTTAGCATGACCGAACCTGTTGAGATTGTTACATGTAATATGTTTACAGAGATTATTTAATGCATGTTTGAAAGTTACTCCCACCCAATGCGTTTCATACAGTCACCTGGAAACATGTCACCGAGGATGCAGTTACTGAGGGAAAGAGCTACTATTCATGGAAGTATCGCTCATGTAAGCCTTCTAGTGATCTTGTCTCTTTGTTCAATTCCCTCCCCGAGTGCAGTTTTTTTCGGCTCAGGAACGGAACCTTGCCGCAAAATGCGTTTGGTCAAATTAAGATGTAAGAATTCGCAAGCACCTAGGTTAGGTAGCATTAGGTTGTTTGCTAGACGTGAAAAAACAACTCCTATAGATAGTAAGGAAAGTACTTTTTTTTCCTTTTTTTTATATCTGTGACTGTCCGGACCAGTTTGCGCGCACCTCGACTAATGTCACGGGACATACTGTCTGACCCTACAACATTTGGATGTCAAGGAAACTCGTAGGAAATTAATTTCTAGGTAGGTGGCCACCATGGATTGAACTTGATAGAAGATATTTATTTCAGACACGAATCCTAAACAAATCTAACTTTATTTATTTATCTATGTTTGTCTCGAGCATGGTTTTAAGTTTATTTTTCACAATGTGTGGGGGTGAGGATCGGACCAATTGAGCTATACCCATTTTGACAGTATGGTTTTAAGTTTGGCTTAAAATCAAAGAGGTAGACCATTATTAGACATCAAATTTAGAAATGCTCAACTGGTGAGAGATTTAGATGTGTAGTTTAGCATTAATATCGTATTAAATAACTATTTATAACCATCATGAGATCAAAGAAGATCTTGGGGATAAAACAGATTATATGAGTTAATCCATGGTGGCCACATCTACCTAAGAAATCATTTTTTACGGTTTTCTTAACATCCAAATGTTTTAGAGTTAGGTAATACATCCGTGAGAATAGTGGAGGTGCGCATAAGCTGGTCCGAAACACTCATGGATATAAAAAAATAATCATTTTATTTGTGGATTGTGACGTTTTGCTGCACTTCGTGTTTTTAGTTTCTTATTATTATGATTTGAATTTGTGGTTTGAAGATGGATGAAGTAATAAGTCAAGCCCAAACTACAAGGGCAGTGCTGGGCAATCAAAGGACATTGTTTGGAGATGTTCAAGGAAAAGTGAAGCATCTAAGTGATAAATTCCCAGTGATACGTGACCTCCTAGGTAATTTATAAGACATTGGATATTGTTTGTCATTGTGTATTTTTGGGCTGATAATAGTTAAATTTGTTATGTCATAATCAGGTTCAATTAGAAGAAAGAAGTCAAGGGACACTATTATTCTGTCTGGAGTCATTGCAGCATGTACCTTGTTTCTCATTATCTATTGGCTTTCAAAATGATTAGAGAAAAGCTGCAAAAAAATTGTTCTTCTATCTTTTTTTCTCAAATGTTTCTTATCCAATTAAATTCGGATGTCTTTTTCTTCCCTTCAATAATGTCACCATTTTGCCGATTTCCTTTGGAGGTGAAACTTTGAAGCCTACATGCTATCTCTATCATCATCCTATCCTCGATATCCCTCTTAAGATTAGTACTTGTACATACTACGATAAATTAGTATAATCATGAATATCCTTATTGACTACTACTGTTAAGAGTTTATTATAAATGATGGATTACCTATTTGAAAATTATTTTTTTATAAAAAAAAATTATCGTTTAATTATAGTAAATTAAGGAAGTTGTTTCGTAAGACTAGTTGAGGTACTTGAAACTGATTCGAATTTATATATAAATAAAGAGATAGTACTATAATTAGGTTTAGCTCCTTTTGGAGACATTTGATAAAATTGTTAGGATACAGAGAAGATTAGCATGTCGAGGAAGTCACGCACAAAAAAACATGCAACAACTATATGAATAGATGCTCGTAAATCGTTGAATACATGGAGATGTATTAAGACATGATAAAGTTAGATGACACTTAAATTACCCGTTTGACCTTTAGAATGACTTCAACAACATTAACAATAGATGTGAGATCTTTATCAAAGTCTAAAGTATTTAGTAAGGAAAGATTACCAACAAAAAATAATAGTCAGATTAAGAAAAACAAATTTAATCTACAAGAAAAGATAACCAAACAACTAAAAAATTTGATTGTGACAAAAAAAGAATTAATGCGAAAAATCGAATAATACAACAATTGAACCTTGATTAGAAGTATGTAATAATATCAATCATGACATTAATCGTTGGATATCTTAATAATAATAATAATAATAATAATAAGGCTAAATTATAAGAACTATCCTTGAACTATAGATGTTGTCTCAAAAATACTCTTGAAATTTCAAAAGTTTTAAAAATACCCTTCACATTTAAAAAAATCATTCAAATTTTCCTCTTCTTCTACAGCAGCAAAGCCACAACTTCCTGTATCCCACCACATTTTCAAAACCATTTCCTAGAAAGATTAAAAAATGGGATGAACAAACAAAATCTTTGGTTCATAACAGCAATTTGTGACAGCTTAAAATGTGAATTAGATGATACAATTTCAAGGATTCACCTCTTCCAAAGCAACCTTTTGAAGGAACTATCAAATAAATCCTTATCTAACATTAAAGTCTCAACCGAGCAATAACTAGAGATGTCTATTTTCTCCACGAAACCGGATCTCTCCGTGGCCTAACCATTATGGCAATTAATGGAAAGTTTACTAATGACTACCCGTATTTTTCTTGAAATTGACTATTACATAGAAATAATTTTGCCTATTCAATTCTCGGTAGAAAAAATAATAAAAAATGATAAAATTGTGATGTAGATGGAAATAATAAAGTTAGATTTTCTATTTAAAATTATATAATTTTTTATTCCTTTTTTTTTTTTTTTTTTTGTAAACTGGCAATAATAATTTATAATTTTATTTTATTTAATATTTGAGGTTATAGAAAATTTGTATCTTTTTTATATCTACTTATTTTGGAGTTATATTAGGTTATTATTTATATTTATATAAAATAAAAATTAATTGTTATTTTATAAAACTAAAACTTAGCATAGACGATAATTTTCACGATTTTGACGACCTTGTTCACAAACAATTTAAATGAGGGATATTTTTTTATTTATTATTATTATTATTTTTATTTCGAAGGTGAGGGACATATATTTTCCCCCTTTTATCATAGAAGAAATTATGTAGAAAAAACAATATATTTTTATGCATAAACTGGTATTATCTAATACGAAAAAGAAATTTAAAGTCAAAATAGGAAGGTCATATAAAATATTTTCAATGAATTTAAAATAGTAAAACATTTTTTGAAAGATTTGTAATTAGTTATTTAATCTTCGATATCCAACTCAATTATTATGAGCAAAACTTAGGTACTTACCGATAAGTACTTAAAGATACTTACCCATTCATATGAGGTATAAAATTTGCCACCTTACTTTTTTTGTTCTTTTTAGTTTTTCTCTTTCCAACTTTTTTTTAAGGGTATACTATGTGATTGTTTTTAAGTTCCACAATATAATGGAATAAGCACTTTTAGGTACTTATGGGTAACTACCCAAGTTTTGCTCATTATTTATTATCGAAGAAGGAAAAATTTGGAAAAAGAAATTCAAAATGGGAATAGGAATTGGGGATAAGTAAATAAAAAAGGATTTGGAATGGAAACAATTTTGGCATTTATAAAATAGTATAAAAAGAAAATGAGAAGTAGAGAAAACATTGTTATAAATATTTGTTGAATTGCCCTAATTTGAATGTGAAGAAGCATGGACCGAATCAGCCTTCTACCGGACTGTCTTCTTCATGAAATTCTCTCTTTTGTGGACTCAAAATCTGTTGTGCAGACTTGTGTTCTATCTAAACGGTGGAAAACCCTTTGGACTGAAATCCCAACTCTCAACTTCAATTTCCACTCTCAGGAATCAAATGAATTTTCGCCCAAGCGTTTCGTCTGCGGGTTTTTATCCCAACATCGCTCTAATTTCATCAAAAAGTTGAGTTTCTCTTCTTCAGGGTTTTTATCCCAACAACAACATGGCTCTAATTTCATCAAAATCTTGAGTTTGTCTTCTTCAATTCATTCCGACGAAACCTTCATAGTAGACGTTTTGCTGCGCTATGCCCGACAACGCACTGTTGAAGAAATTCACCTCAATACCTTCAATACTCTTTACGCCTGGTCTTTGAGCTTTTCAACTTCTTCTTCTTCCGTCAATATGCTCAAGATTAAGCGTCGCTTTTATCATAATCAAGCCACGTTTTCACCGTCCTTGAAATTTTTAAAGCTTGAATTTCTCGACTTTGTGTTTGTAGATCCACTTTTAGGAGAGTTGTTGTTCTCCGATTCTCCTAATTTGGAATCCTTGGTTTTAGTTAATTACTTTTGCCATTGTCGTTTTCGTATTTCTGCCCCAAAACTCCAGAATTTTGAATTATTTTCTTCTTCTTCTTCTAGATGGGAATTAAGATTCCCAGAACTTAATTTATTCGCACCCAGTCTTAAAAGTGTTAAATTTATCAATATTTTACCCACAGTTGACTCTGCCTGTGAATTTTTGTGTATTCACGAAGTAAATATAGCAGTTCATTACTCTGATTTTGATGGGGAAGATGATTCGGCTCTCCAAAAATTGAAGGCGAGCGTTTCTCAGTTGCTACGAGTGTTCCATAATGCTAAGTCTTTCACACTTCCTTTGAAGGCAATGGAGGTATGTCTGATATTTTATTCTTTCCTTCATTTTATGCTTTCCACACTTTTCTTATTGACTTGTTGCTTCTTTGTTCACAAGATGATATTGTCAGATCCTTCTTCTTTAAGCAAAGTTTCTTTTCATAATTTGCGACATTTGAAGTTGAAAACAGAGACAACCAACTACATGACAAAATTATCTATTGGTACATTCATTAATTCATTTAACTGCCCAAATTTAGAGAAGTTGGAGATTGATTAGTTTATGGTGCATTTTTGGCTGCTGAATGGCTCTCATGGAGGACGTCTATTTACAGTTTTTTGGTTATCTTATGTTAATATACTCTTTATTTTGAATTCTAGCATACGGACTCTTATTTAATTTTGAAGTTTCTCTCTCTGTGTTCGGATATGTGGATGAAAAGTATCTTAATGTTGGATTTAATGCATCTATACGTGCCTGTTTTTCCATGTTTTCTTCATCACACTTTGTAAGTCTTTCCTTTGATGAATCGAGTGTGTGTGTGTGTGTTTTAATGAAACACTGGAGTTCGTGAGTTTGGATCCACACGTTTTACTTATGTATTGAAAAGATTAGATTTGCCCCTGGAAGAGCAAAATTGTCTCTGATTTTTTATTTATTTATTATTATTATAGGAAACATAAAATTTTCATTGAGATGTGATAGACTACAAGAATCCCTATCGAAAACTTAAAAAAAAATTATGCTACTGAGATATCAAAGTGGATAGGTTGTAAACTTGAAAGTACAGTGCCTGGAACAAACACCCACCCGTGACCCGAGTCGATTCTTTGAAACATTGGTCAGCTGAGTTTCTGTTTTCCCTTTTAAGGTATTACGCTCACTTCACATTCTAACTTCTCCTTCGTAGGGTGACCCTCGTTCGCATTTTCCCTCTTATCTCCTTTCATAGATTTTCTATTCTCCTTTTAAAAGAGGCCAATTTAAGTGATGTCTTGACATTACCTAAATATTGAAGTCCACCTATGTTGTTCAATAAGAACCACATCCTTTTTTTTTCTAACTTAAAAAAAATAAAAATATAAAATTAAAGAAAATTGAAGTGTAGAGCCACATATGCTTCATTTCGTACCCTTACGGCCAAACCTTATCTTAGACTTGATTATCTATCTTATTTCCCTTAGGCATGCTCTCAGAACATTGCTTTGATACTATAAGAACAGTACAACTAAATGAAGAATGTGAATACTATATACCTTTTCTTCATAGACTTACTATCATATTTTCTCCATTACAAAATTGGTTGCAATAATTAACATTATTTTTCCTATGCGTTCTATTTCTCTTAGCATAGGCAAAACAAACAGGTGTCTCAATAAAACAATTTAGCTATTTGTCCTCAAACCGGAATGTATGTGCTCCCCATTTTTGTATGGTATATTTTTTCTCTACGAGCTTTGTTGGTACCATATTTGAATGATTTCTTCAACTCCTGTGGATTTGATTCCATTTGAACTTTGGTCATATATTCCTTTGACTGTAGCTCAAATTAAGTTTTGGGTTTTCTTTCTGTTTTTTGTTTCTTGCATTTATATATAGTTTATGAAATTCAAGAAAGAGTATAAACAGTTAGATTTGGAAAACTTAGGACACGTTTAATAACCATTTTGTTTAACCTTTTTTTTTTTTTGATTTTTGATTTTTAGTTTTTGGTTTTAAAAAATAAAAAAAACATACATATTTGATAACTATTTTTTGTTTTTTAAAAACTAAAAATATGTTTGATCTTTTTTTTGTTTTTTTAAAAACTATATATATATTTTTTTCTATAATGTAATTTCATGAATCAAGGTTTTTTATCAAAAAAAAAAAAAAAAGAAAAGAAAAAAAACCAATTTTTTTTGTTTTTAATATTTAATCAAATAAAATTAAACTACTTTAGAATATTATTATCTAATCAACCTTAAATTTGTGAGTTCGAACTTTATTTGTGACATGTTTTTATCGCTTTTTTGTATTTTTTCAGGAAAAAATATAAAAAATCTGATTTTTAAAAATGGTTTTAAAATTTAAAAAAAAAAAAATAAAAGTTGGTTATCAAATAAACCTATTTTAAAATAATTAAAAATAAAAATAAAAAACAAAACGAAATGATTATCAAACACTTCCTTAATGAGTCCAGTGCTTATTCTTTTTTCTGGTCTTTGTTTATTGTTCGATGATATGAAGAATGTGCTATAAAATTTGTAAATGGTTCTTTTTTCGGCTCAATGTTTATGATTTTATCATCTTTATGAATTATTATCTTTATTGGATTGAATTTACCTCAATGTTTTTAATCGTTGAAGCGGATTCTTTGATTATTATTTGTATGTTGCAGGGGAACCACAACTGTATTTCTGAGCTGGGGCTGTTACTTGATGATATCAAAAGGTTGGTGGCGGTTCGGGTTGTCTCTTTCATCTGGTGTTGTCGAGAGGGAAATGGGTTGGCTCATGAGTTAGCTAGGATATATGGGGGCTGGGCTTAATGAAGATTCTGTGTGGATGGAGGAGGTTCCCTCAGATTTGGTGCAAATGTATGAAGCAGATGTGTTGCGGCTGGCTAGTTTTTCTATTTGGAGAAGGAATGTTTCTGTTTTTTAGTTATTTGTTTATTTAGTTTGTTGTACTGTCAAAAAAGAAAAAAAACTCTTAGCTTTCATAAATGTATCAATTTACCCCCTCTTAAATATTCCTTTCCGAAAAAATTGGTTCACGTGTATCAATTAATTTGTAACCATCAATTTTAAAATTGTATATGCTTCAATTCTCAAATTTGACATGATAGATTTCTTTAAAAAAAAAAAAAAAAAAAAAAATAGAACCCTCCATTTGTAAATTGTCCACACATTTGAAATGAAATGCCTAAATTGATTTACTTATAAAAGTTCAAAATTTTAATTGATCTAATTATAAGTTTGAACATATGTGAACTAAAGAATTTCAACCAAAACTAACAAGGGTAAGTTGATACACTTAGGAAAGTTTAAAGTTTAAATTGATATAATTATTAGTAGGGTTTTAATTGATGCAACCCCAAAGTTTGAGGGTATAAATTGACATATTTTTTTTTCAGTGGCATATAGGAATAGCAATTCAACTGAGATACACCACGCCAAAATGGGGTGATAGTACACATGAAGCAAACATTAGAGAAAGCACAAGAAGTTTAGGAATTAGAATAGGTAAATCCAATCCAATATAAACATGATATCAAGAACCATTTCTCAGATTTCATAGTAATCATTTTTATTTCATAGTAAGCAAATGAGAACAGGCAATTAAAGCTAGTTACAAGACGAAGCATTTGAATCCTCTGTTTCAAAATAACAAGAAAATCAGCTATGAAACTCGGCTCAGGTCGAGACGAAAAAATATTTGCTAGAAATCGATCGAGGCTACACCGGCTTTGTTGTAAGAACAAAAGATATGGTTTCCCTCTTGAAGCTCATCTATCCTTCTGGTTATAAGGCGCCATCAACAGCCATTTGTAAGCCATCTTCAAATAACTGGACCCTAAAAAATACCAGAAATGAGAAAAAAGTGCGTTAATACACACAATGAAGAGCAAAAGCGAGAGAGAATATGAACAAAAGATAAGGTATCCAATACCAGTTTTTATGACTCACTCATAGTTAATATGGAAAATAATGCTAAAAAAAGAGATATCAATAACTAGAAAGTAATTACAACAACAATACGAGAATGAACAAAAGAATGATACAAACGATAAACCCGCGGTGAATTCGAGAGCACCGGGAATCTCTCCTCCAAGTCCTATGACTCAGCCTTCAAAATAAGACATCCCCCCTCCTAACGTCTCCTTGCATTATAGGGAGCTTCCCAATTTTCTCTTTCTAAAATATTCACTAGAATTAGGGTCCTCACAATACCACTAGGTTCAAGAAACACCCTGTCCTCAAGATCAGAGAATTTAATCTTGTTGAACGTATCGTTGTTTCTTCGTTCGAAAGTCATCCTTAGGTCTAATAAGTATTGGCTTCAATCTTCCAACCAAGCTTCCATGCCTTGCTTGTTTTTTATCCACACTTCATAGCCTTCCATAACTATAGATCTTAGATTTCTTCCTCTAACACTCAGGTCTTGCAAACCCTTTTTCCAAAACTCCTCATAAAAAGTTCCACCTTGACATTCAGATGCTCCTGGATTAATCAACTTGTACCTTTGGGCAGAACCTCTAGGAGAAAACTCACAGTCCCAATAACGAATCGGAAGCATCAAGGTAAAAACCTTAATTCTACATGGAAATCAACTTGTACCTTCACTAATTCTCTGAAACTTCAGGCCACTTGTTGGTAAAAATAAAATCAATTGGGATGCATCCCAATTGACTGTGGTAATGGTTGGGGTAACACACCAGTGTCTTGTTCCATTCAATTCTGATTGCTCCCTCTAAGTGATTCAAAGCTACCTCTGAGGTGCCAGAGTGCAAGAGCCACAAGTCAACAGAACCATAGTTGAACATATTTTGTTTTACCGTTATACAACATATTTCTGCATCCTGAAGCCGGGCTGGAAAGTTCTTTGATGCATTGGTCATCCCTCGCCATTCATCATTATGTTCTCAGTTTGCTTGAAGTCGCTAGTGATGTGTGAGATGGCAGTAAAAACTCATTTGAATCCTTGTCGTTGCCTTTTCTGCATTCGACTCGTCGGCATTGGGAGAATTGAGCTTGCTGGTTGAAGCGGTCGACACAGGTCTCCATCATCAATGTCTCCACCTCTTCAATACTTCCATCGATGACATTTCCTTCGCTTCACTTCGGGCAGCACTCATAACTGCCGACCACTGTCTCCACGACCTTTTCTCCATTCTTCTCTTTCTAACCTTGCAGTTTCTAAATTTTGATCGCATTGTACAAAGCCTTTTAGAGTTTTGGCAGGATACCATCGGCTTCTCGGTTACCAATCGGTCTCACCTCTACCTCTTCACTCGAACCCTTTGTTTGGGTAGTTGTGTTGGCTTCCCCTTAAAATCTTTCACCGGCTTCTTGATTTCTCCAACATTCATCTTCATCAACAACTGCTGATTTCTCAAATTCTTCCTTACTTTTTCCCATTTTTTTTATCCTCTGATGACACTTCAGTAGTTGTCAAAGTAAAATATACCTTGTCATTAGAGATTTCATTCATCATATTCATCACTGCACTCTCCCTTTCTCTTATAATTTCAACAGTCTTGGCTCATGATCCTCCAATATCAACAAACACATTTGTTCTATCTTCTTCATCTTTTCCTCTATATTCTAGATTCTACCTTGTATTTCTCTATTCGATCCATCCTTTTCTTGAATCGTTGAACCATTAAGAATAATGCATTAACAATAGATAATATGAAAAATAATGCTCAAAGCAGAGATAAAAACCTTCAATAACCAGCAGATAATACTTCACTACAATAACTAGAAAGGAATTACAACAACAATACAAAAATGAACAAATCGATGATACAAACGAAAACCCACGGTGAATTCGAGAGCACCAGAAACGTATCCTCCAAAACCTATGATTTAGCCTCTGAAATAGGACCTTCCCCTCCTAACCTCTCATTACATTATTTATACCCACGAGAGGAACCATCACCACTCTCCCCCTAACCACTTATTAGAGAACTTCAAAATTTGTTCTTTCTAGAATATTCACTAGAATTAGGGTCCTCACATTTTGTGGTCATGCTCGAGCATGACCTAAAAAATAATGTCCACTTACGTGGCGTGAGCTAAATACTATTTTTTTTATTTCATTTTTTTATCTTTTAAATTTAAAATAAAGTAGAATGTAGTCTACATAGGTGGGCATTATTTTTTAAGTTATGCTCAGACATGACTTAAATATTCCTCAAGACTAAATTGCTCTGGCCAGGAGCTCAATGATAACAATGTATTCTTAATGATTAAGAAGTCTTGAGTTCGAGTCCCTCTGCATCTAATTTTTGTAATCATAAAAAAAAAAAGATTGAATTGCTCTACAATTATTGTCTAAATTATAAAAAATGCATTAAATATGATATTCGTGCCAGAAATATCTTTACTCTTTGAAAAGTTTTTTAAAACAAAGACACATTTTCTTAGTTCAACCGAGATCGAATGGGTTGGTGGTGTGTTGGTATCTTGTTTAGTGGTAATCCATTTCAACTCCACAATTATGGATTCGATCCTGAAAATCAGTATTTAGTTCTTATATTATTTGAGAGTGGTAGTGCTCTCTTTGAAGGATTTGTTCTTCCCCCTCCTCCAAATTTATCCTAAAAAAAACTCGATAGTTTGAAAATTGGAACCACTCATACACATATACTTATGCGCAGTAATCAACTTCATCAAATAAACACATACTTATGGTGGTAATCAACTTCATCAAATTTGCAGGACCGGTTCAAAAATAGCGTTGAACTTTAATAAGTCTTCAAAAGATGTTCTTAGTCATTAAATTTTGGATGAAAACAGTTAAACTTCCATTTCAAAAAATATACTTAAACTAAAAAAAAAAATTAAAGTTTTGTTTCAATAATACTTTAGACGTGTAATTGTATTTGTAAAAAAAAAAGTTGTACTGAATCTCTCTTTTTAAATTTTCTCTATCATTTATTTTAGGTCTTTATTTTGTTTTGAATTTATTCTATCTTTTTTATTTCTTTCTTAGTGTAATTAAGTATACTATACTATAAAATTAGTATATATTCTAACCAACAAGAGTTAAACTCAATTATATAAATTAATAATTAAAAATTTATGAATTTAATAAATATTATTAAATTTAAAAACAAATAAGTTATATCGACCATAAATTTTCTAAGTTCAATATTATAAAAGAGTAGTCACAAATGAAATTTAATGTGAGTGCTAATTTTGGTGTAGTAAAAATAACAAATCTCAAAATGAAAGTGATAGATGGGTCATTGTGAATTTATTTTTCATCTCCACATCAAGTAAAAATAAATTATATTTCTACTTCAAACGAGGGAATGAATCATGGTCTAAACCTGTTCGTCTAGATTTCCAAATCTATTCCAAGAGAAATAGGAAACTTATAATTTCATTGGTTTCTTTTCCTTCCATCCAGAACTTCTGATGGATTTCTTCCTATGGATAAAGAAATTTCATATATCTTTTTGAGTTTTGTTTGCTAAGGGTTGACTCGAGTAAAAGAATGAAAATGAAATAGAACATGAAATAGAAAATCCAAATTTGTGGTTGGAATGAAAACAAGAAGGAAACTAAATGGAGGCAGTATTTGTTTTATAGACAACAAAATAAATGTTTTCTGAAACCAGGTTGTTTAGAATGTTGAAAAAAGATTAGAAAAAGAGCCAGCATTTGGTAGAGGGAAAAATGAAGGTAAATAGTGAAACTAAGAGAGACAATGTGACAAGATCTAAGATCTAGATTAATATCAATAGGTAAAGAACAACAAAATAAACCAAATTTTAATAAGATTTGAAACCTCCCATTCTTACAAAAACAATTCTCTTGAGCCCACTATGATTCTACTCGATATTTGAATGCCCAAAACACTATCCCCAACCCTCCCTCTATTTACGACAAAATACCATAACTAACTCCCTAACTAATTGCCCAAAAGTCCCTATAATAATCATAATTCTTTTAAGGTCCAAACCTACCCCAATGAAGTAGATTGTATGATGATATTAACTTTAACCTTGGAATCAATGAGCATTTTACCTTAAAATTCTATCATTTGTAATCTGAACATAATACCTGTCATACACAACCAACCCCTGTCAAGCACTATAGCAACTTTTCAATGCTACCTGATCCATGAATTTAAAATGTAGGATTCAAAATATATCAAGTGTAGATTCAAAAGAAAAATGATCCTTGTCACATCAGACAAAACAAGAAGTTTTCAGATCAGATACTGTATTGCCAAAGTTAAGAACACCAAAAAAGTGCATATAAACCAGATAGTACAATACTAACCCAGAAGCAAACTTCATCTGGGGCCACCAGTTTTCTGCTTAGCCTTCTCAATAAGGGGTTTCAACTGTTTCTTTTCTGCTAAAATCTTCAGGAAATTGAACAAAAAGGGAATGTAATTGTGTTTCCTTCTTATATTTTCAGTTCTCCACTTCTTTTGCTTTTCTTCCTCCATCAAGATTTTCTCTGTAGCACTCTCAATCCCAGCATTTACTTCTGAAAGCGATTTGTTTAGAAAATCATTGTTGCTATTTTCCAATGGTGCTTCTGATTGCAAGGCAACCAACTGCTGCAATATGCGCTCTCGCTTCTTCTGGAGCTCCTTAAGCTCAGCAGTGTACATCTCTTTTCGGTTCTTAATTATCGCCATGAGGTTGAATCGTATCTCGCTCTTTGAGTACCTTTCGATCCGCTCCTGAATCACCGGTTGAACCATCTGGAGCCACTCTAGGTCGCCTTGACTGCCTGGGCACGGACCATGGCTAATAGGTCCCTCCTTTAACCCATCAAGTTCATACAGTACCCCGTCGATCGGTAAGTAGCTTATAAAATGGTACACATCGTCATCCTTGCTTGAAGCTTTTTGCTCGTCGGGAACAAAAGGCTCTGGCCTTGCAAAACTATTATGGGCCGTACGTATCGCTTCGCTATTATTAATAGCCAAACCTTTGAGATCAGGGGGGAAGTTCTTGGTAAAATCCTTCAACTTGGATAATTCTGGGCCAATGTCAACATCGGGACAGTTCATCAGAATGGACAAGATTGCTTGAGTTGCACAAGCATTGTTAATTACCTGAAAATAAGAAGAAAAAAATCAAAAAAAATAAGATACACATTTGTCTTTATTACTTGATAAGTATGGCCTTCTATGTTCAGAATTACAAAGCTTACCTGACTTGCAAAAAATAGATTTGGGTTGGGATCTTTAATAACAAGACGATCATCTGTTTCCCCTGGACGCCACTTGAATAGAAATATCAATCCATATACAGGCCTGAAGATTATAAAAGGACGGAATAGATTAAAATACATTTGTCATATTTTTGACATGTCAGACACACAAATTGAACTCCTTACCTCATATTGTTAAGAGAGTCGATATCTAACGAGTACAGCTCTTCGACCTGAAAAATATATCGTTTTCAAAGCCACCATGTAATTTTACAACTCCCTAACCCTAATGAAAAGAAAAGAATTAGGGAAGAGAAACATTCATCAAGTATAGACTTATTTTTTTGAAATATACACTCATTAAGTATATTGAATTCCTGAACACTTTTTTATTTCAGAAAAAGGAATTCCTGAACACTTATCCACCCACCCCCAAATATTGTTGAATTCAAAAAAAGAAGAGAAAAGAATTCCTGAACAATTATAAAATGAAAGTGGTCTTTGCCTATTATATGCATATAACTGCTCCTGAGAGATGGCCATGAAATATAAAATCTACATGGGTGGGTGGAGTGGAGTATTTTCAAAGTGGTGAGAAAGCGGCAAAATTTAACATTAAGCCCAAATAATATATTTGGCTCTTAGAAAAAAAAAATTAGTAAGCAAAAAAGAAGTCTATACATTAAGCCCAAATAATATATTTGACTTCCAGATTTTCAACCCCTCTATGACCCAAGAGGACCTAACGTACACATATTAGCATTTAGGAATATTTCTGTTCATTGTAAAACATTGTCTTTATTCATTAGCATATTTGTAATAGATCTTTTCTATCTCCTAGAGGACCTGAGCACATAAGCAATATACATAATATGCTCTCAAATTCACATGGTATTAGAGCATAGTAAGAAGAAAAAATGAACCCTAGAAACCCTAAAATTCCATCAACCCTAGTTGTTCATCTTCCCCCCATTGCTGCCCCTTTTTGTCGTTGTTGTTTAGAACACCTCCTCTTCCCAGTGTCGCTGATAGACACTATCAACCTACAGCCATTAATAGTTAAATTCATTGTGGGCTTTGAGATTCTTGCACATGATTTGTAGACCCTTGAACCCTTCATCACATGCGATTTGCAATTTGCACCAGCCACCGTGAGTCTCACAGTTGGTGGTTATAGTTGCATGTCTACCACTGATCATAACATTAGCTATCCAACAGCCGCCAGTTGCCCATCAATTGCATGTGTCTGCAAATGTGTCATTTCGATCTGCTCATTCTAACAAACCTTCACTGCCACCAAAATGCTAGCCACTGCACTTATGGCACACCTTACTTCCAAGCTAGTTAATCAATGTCTTGAAACTTACAATGTTTTTGTGGAGAGCAACCGAAGAAGTGGGAACAAAAGATACCATGGGTTGAATATTGATACAACACTATGTACCGTGTGTCTATCAACACTACCTCTTTAACATAGTCTATGGCAGGCCACCACCACCCTTGATTTCTTAGGGAGATAAAGAAAACGACTAAAAACACATTGGAACAGGACAGCAACTTATTGATCATGATTTAGCCTTGTTGGCTTTAAAGGAACATTTATGAGTGACACAAGATAGCATGAAGAAGTATGCAGACTATAACTATAAGATACGAGAAGTGGAGTTAGAAGTTTGAAGTGGGTGACATGGTGTACTTGAAGCTACGTCCAAACTAACCGAAGACATTGGCTAAAAAACGATGTGAAAAACTGGCACCAACCTTTTTTTTATCCTTGTAGAAACTCTGGGTCGCAATGGGGAGTGGGGCATATTGCCAGAAATTACCCAAGGAGTTCGTCTATTCATGATGTTTTTCATATGCTTCAGCTCAAACAAATGGTTCTAAATGAAGTGTTAACATGTAGATGTCTGGGCTTACATTGGAATACTAAATTGAACTATGAAGAGTGGTTAGAGTAGTGCCAAGGACAAGAAACATGCAGCATGTGATGTGATACACCCCCGGTTAAGCACGTCTATTCTAGGCTCAAGAAGAAGGGAGTGTTGGTGTGGGTTAGTTACAAACTGTGTGTGTCGCATGTGTGGGAAGGGTATTGTGGTTCATCAGGTATATATGGGTTTACACGGGAAAGTTAGAGCATTCTATATTGATTGTAATTGTGACATCCTTTATTAGAGCTTTTTTCTGGGGTATTTGGTGTGAAAGGAACAAAAGAATCTTCCAAGACAATGAAGCTCCTTTTCACCGCTTTTTTGATAGCATTGTTCATACGGTTGTAACTTGGATCAAACGCTATCCATGCTTTAAAGATTATTCTTTCTCTTCTCTCCATTCTAATTGGACAAGTATTTTGTAACTTTTGTAATAGTCCTACCTATCGGACATCATTTCATCATTAATGAAATTGTTTCTTCATCCAAAAAAAGATTATAATTTTTCATCTCATTGAGAGATTGTAGAGTGAGAAGCTCTAGAACTTCTTGTGCTTTTGATAATAAAGTTGGTTAGATTCTACCATGATGCTACCTCCGCAGTTCTTGGATTTTAATCTTGAGGACAAGGTGTTTCTAACCCAGAGCCCAGAGGTATTGTTTTTTTTATAGAAAATAAATAATTTCATTAATGAATGAAATAGTTACAAAATCCTATCAAAAAACTACATGAATATCTCCAATGAGGTAAAAGGGTAGTAGGGCTACAATCACAAAAAAATGGGAGTATGTATGACTAAAAAAGTGCCAAATAAGTGGTAGAATTAGCACCCCTATCGAATGTTGTTTCTCCAAGAAGATGCGATTATTTCTCTCCAACCAAATTCTCCAACAAAAGCGTACATAAAACAAAGCCAAAGTATTTATTCTCATCCTTGAAGGGTTGACTGATGATTGTGAAAGAAATGAAAGTGTGTATGTCACCCAGACAAACAAAAGACCACCCAAAGGCATCTTGAATGTAATCCAAAATCCAAAAGGGCTGAAGCAACGAACAGCAGCTAAAAAGGTGTATTTGGGACAATATTCTTTAGGCACATATGGCAACAGAAAGAAAAGAGAGCTTACCCAGGATGACTTGGTCGCTATTTGAGAGTTGACAAGATATGGAAAGTGATATCTCAATAAATACATGACAAGAAACATGTAATAGTATCAAACAGCATCCCTTTTGGCATATACCAACGAGGCCGCCCCTGGGGGACAATTTGCATGATTGTATAACCCAATTGCAATTCCAATCATTAGGTAATCAAATAAAATAAGCAAAATTAATTGAAGCCCGTTTCAATTTTGCCCATCTTTTCTTCCATATAATTTTAGAAGTTAAAGAGGCATCTGATCTATGTATCTGATGCAGTTGCACGCATGATTAGAGAAATGGGCAAAAGAGCAAGCCAATGGCATATTGAAAGAGAAAAACAACAATATTGGCATCCAAATAAAACCTACTTGAACACCTTTTACTTGCATCTGTTGAATAAGCTCTGTAAAAACACCTGTAAAGGAAACAACATGATAAAAAAAAAATTATTAATTCAATTGAACACTCATAGTCTAGTCATAACGACTACATAAACTTCTTTTTTCTATTCCGAAGTATTCGACCCAACTTAGACACACCTGGACTATTCTAAAAGTACAACCGCTCCGCCTGGCCTTACTATAATTGGTTATCAAGATAATTCGTAGAATTTAATTCCTACATTGGTGGTTGTCATGGATGGAACTCACTCCCTCTAAACACTTCATGATTTTGAAGGCCCTTATTTTGACCACTAAGTCAACTCAGGATAGTTATAACAACTACATACACCAGTTATAAGACCCTTTAATACTACAAAAATAAATTAGACACTACACTTCAACAAGCGTGCTATGCAACAAGTTATCTACTTGCTTCCTGATATTTAATCTAGCGGTAAGCGTTTAAAAAGAAGATTGGAAAAACATGAATATAATATTTATTTAAAATTAAATGAAAAGATGGAAAACAAAGACCAAACAAAAATTTATACCAGGGTCAGATTCAATTGTGCACCAAGACATGATGATTCAGAAGCTGCACGAAAAAAAGGGATCTTTAATACATGCACCAAGCATGGTTTAAAATAACCTACTTTTAAACATATAACTAGCAGCACTCATCAGTTATCAGTAATTGATCAATATCCACCAATCATAACTAAAATAATGAGCAAAAATGTAGATTAACAAGAAGAAAAGATTTTATTACAAAAAAGACAAATAAATGTCCAGCGATACACGAACTTCTCAAACGTGAAAGGAAAGTGATCAATTTTCTATCTTAGGAAGACAAATATGAAAACATGATAGAGTTGGGATCTAAAGTATCCCACAAGTCGGCTTCACCCAGGAGTTTACTTTTGTACTATTAACCAACAAGAGTGTCTAATAGGATAATTTCAACAATCTGCTAAATAACAAGAAAGTCAAGAGATCTGTGCAAAAGAAAAAAGCTCCAAATTGCACATTCCCCATACTTCACTATCTAAAATTAAATCTGTGGTAGCCATAACACCTAAATGATTCATAAAACACAACAAAACCATATAAATTGTTTACTAAGAAAAAATCATATATTCTTCTCCCCAACTATTCTCTACAAATCTACAAACATAAATATGGTTCAAGTGGGTTCCGTCACTCAAAAAAACTTCTACCAGCTAGGATTTAAAAGAGAATTAGATAGTGAGGTAGATTACTTCGACTAATCCACTTGCAAATAAAAAAGCTCTAAAAGAAGAAACATGCTGAAAAATTCATGGTCTAAGAAACATGCAATTTTAAGCCGAAACAAAAGAGATATACAGATTATCAAACCCTAAATTGATAGACAAATGCGACAGATAACAAATGGCGGCACACACTCGTCTAAATCGGAACAGCCAAAGACAACACACGACTCAATTGCCAAACAGTTCTTGCATAATTTCATTTGGCAAGACCTAATTTATGTTTTTCAATTTGAGAAGAAAGACATTGATAGAGAAATTGGAATAATACTAGAAACAACAAGAAGAGAGTGGTAAATCTGTGCAAAACCGGTAGGAAGATGGGTGCAGCGGCACGGCGGAGGAAGAACGACGGCGACGACGGCGGCGGAACAGTGAGCTGCTGGACCGAGGAGCAACGATGGTGTGAGCTTTGAGCGTGAGAGGAAGACAAAAGAGTTGGGTTTTCTCTTCTTTTACTTTTGGTGAGTTTTTTTTTCTTCACCACAAAGAAACAGGGTTTAATTTTGGACCGCTATTCTTTTACCTTTTTTTTTTTTTTAACAAAACCATTAAAGATTTAACACGGAAATGAGGTTTAATTACAATTTTGTCATTTTATTTAAAAATGAAATATTTTTACTCTGACATTTTTTAATAATGTTTACTTTAAATTTGTAGAATAACACAATTGTTACTCATATCAGATAATTTTGACTAAAATAATTATTAGACTAATTTTTTGAAATGATTATTTTAGTTTTCACTATTGAAAAGTCTAGATAAAAATGTTCAATTTTAAAATATATGAATCTAATTAAAATTAGATCTCAACTCTAAGAATGGAAATGTAATTTCCTAAAAAATATATAGTTAAAAAATTATTACACAATTCTTTCAAATAGTTGAAAAGATTTAGATTTCTAAACCTTTCAATCTTCAACTTGCTTTGTTAATACTTTTTTGAAAAGAGATACTTATGTTACGCGATATCAGAGGCATACAAAAAGAAAATTATAGAAAACCTCTCCAATTAAGCGCAATGAAGTCTATATCAAAATCTTGGAA
The DNA here is from genome assembly GCA_037833695.1 of Sechiopsis laciniata. NCBI lineage: Eukaryota > Viridiplantae > Streptophyta > Magnoliopsida > Cucurbitales > Cucurbitaceae > Sechiopsis > Sechiopsis laciniata. The sequence goes on from JBBMKA010000029.1 coordinate 243,814, forward strand.
TAAATTAGATTTATAACACTAAGAAGCAAATAAAATGTTGGCATCTTCCCAAATTGAGGACGGACTTCTGGCAATAAAAAGATCATAAAAAATTCTTGAATTCCGCTCTTTCCAAATGCACGAGAGGACTGCTCCCATGATGTTAACTTCATAGTTTGAGATTGCGAAGATGGCACCAAATGAATAATATAGTCAATGACATCCACCATGCTGACATGAATACCTACCACAAAAAGAGAATTGGGAAGCCTAACCCAAAGAGATTGGGAAAAAGGGCATTGCAGAAACAAATGATCCATATTTTCAATATTACAATTACATAAGCAACACCTGCTGGGATTTAGGCACATCTTCTTCATTCTTTTTTGCCCCACCTCATTAGTATTAATCCCTTTATGAAAAATTGACCATATAAATATTTTTATCTTTTTAGGAAGGGTGGACTTCCAAAAAGAATGAAAAGCAGGGATAGAAACTTGGGCATCATCAGTTAAAATAGATTTAAGGGATTTCATCGAGAAGCCATTGTTGATGGAGGGCGGCCAAATAATCGTATCATGCTTGTTGGATGAAGGGGCTGCCAAATAATCGTATTGTGCCCGTTGGATGGAGATGATTGCCCCGTGTTTAGGCCACTGGGAATCATTCCTCCCATAATCATGACTTTTTTCAAAAATCATTTTTTTCATTCCCTTCTTAATTACTTTTTATTCTCTCTCCAACAATTTTTGTATATCACATCACTATTTTTCACTCTTATCATATTCATTATTTTATTTTCCCTATAACCGTTCTCTTCACCTCAAACACAAATAGTTATTCCTCCATAATTATTCTCTTCACCCCAAACACAAATAATCATTCTCCTCATAATCATTCCTCTCTCTACTCTTCCCCCATTCTCATTCCCCTCATATTCATTACTATTCTCCTTCCCCCAAACACAACCTTATTCTTTTCAATTTGAGAAGGCATGTCAAGGTAGATAACCAAATCATCAATGGCTCCAACCCCTTACTAATTGTTTAGCCATAATTTCTTATTATTGCCTAACATTCTTATTGAAAACTGATATGACTTAAAATGTAGTGTCCAATCTAACTTAATTCTTGCTTTTATGTATATATTTATGCTTTTTTTCCCTAAGTTTTTGTAGGTTATCAAGCGAAGTAGCATTTTGGAGGGCGGGAGATAAAATGAACTAAAATTTAGCAAAAAAAGAAAACATAAGGGCAAGATTGATTAGATTAGTCTTGATCAAACTAATTTTGAAGTGAGTAGTCTTAGGATCTAAGAGTGGCCATCAAAGGTCTTAAAATTGATCTAAATTTGCCTAAATTGTGAGTTCTTGCAAGGATCCTAAAAGGACATCTAACTTTATAAAATCCAGCAACGTTTGACAATTATCATTTGATGTTAAAGCATTTGGTCGACATCCCTTGGTCATCTCTAGAGGTGAATTATCTTTTCAACATGTCACATAATGAAGAAAAAACAATGCATGTATTGAGTTTTAGTACCGTTCTTGAAACTCTTAAAGATATGTTGAAAATGATAAGAGAATATATGGAAGAAAGAGGAGCACATTGCAAAAGGATGTCTACAAGGTACACTCATCCTAAACCAATTTCGAATACTCAATCATCTTTGAAAAATAATAGTTTATGGCCTAAAACTAAGTCTGTGGTGGAAGTTCAAAATGGTAGGATTGAAAATGAAATGCATTGTGGTTTAGTTGCAACACATGCTAATGAGGTTAATACAAAATTATATTGTAATGACTTGTTTTTTTGTATCCCTTCTACTTTTTAAAAACCTACTCTTAATGATGTAACTGTTTATGTGTGTGAGTTAAGGAAAAATGCACAAAAGGCCAAGACAAAAGCATGTGAGTTTACTAAAAATAATCTTTTGAGAAAATGAGTGAGAGAGATAAAATGAGATTAGTTTATGGCATAGAAAGAAAAATGAGCAAAAAGTCAATGATATGAGTTTGTGTAAAAGAACAAGTGAAGTTAAATCTACTTTGTTTTCAAAGAAAAATATTTTTAGTCTTTTATATCAAGGAACTTGTTATATAATGGGAGAGTTCAAACCATGTATCTCTAGTGTTTCTTTTGAGTTCTTACAAGAGGCAAAATAACTTATACAACATCTTGAATAAAAAATTCCTTCTAAAGTCAACAACGACAACAAATACAATGCCAATTTGTTTGTTTGAAAGAAATACAATGCACGACCAATTAAAGGGGCTTGTAATACTTCATTTTGAACAGATTTATGAATTTAAAACTTGTATTTCTTGGAACCCATTTGATGTTGTTTTTATTTCAAATCTTGCTTTAGGTTTGAAGTTAAATTAATTCATTGGATTAGTTTTGATCAAACTAATTCTGGAGTGAGTTGTCTTAGGATCTAACAGTGACCATCATAGGTTCTAGTGTGATTTAAGTTTGCCTAAATTGTGAGTTTTCGGAAGGATCCTAAAATGACATCTTGCTTTGTAAGATCCAACAACGTTTGACGCTTATCATAACCAATATCCTTGTTTTTTCAACAATTAGGTCCGAACCGATGTCCTATAAAACATAAAACCATTGAATTGGTTTTCATTTGGTTCAGTTCGATTTTGGTTTTATTTTCAGTTTTAGCATTATATTGAATTTTTTTAAAAATATAACAAAACTAATGAACTCATTTTCCTTTTTCATTATTTGTGTTTGTATTTTTGGATAAGAAATAATTTCATTATAAATATGAATAAAGTTGGAGAAAGTTATTTTGGGATATCTTCTAAATAAATAATGTAAGGAAGATCGATTTTTTGTTGCACCCCTACTATCCACTTAAAACCCCTTTTTTAATCAATTTATCCCCATTTCCGAACGGTAGACAAATTTGCCACAAAAAAAGGACATAATTCCATTAATATTGAAAATGAAAGTTTAAAATGAAATAATTAACTTCTAAAATATTGTCGACCAAAAGTAACAAAAAAAATATATATATATATCATGAACTTAAAAATATAACAAATACACCCAGATCCCTCGAAATTGATCTAGATTACAAACACACCCAATACCATTGATCCTCAAAACTGAGCTCTGTCTCTTCTGAAACTTGCTCAACAATGGCGGATTACCATTTCGTGTACAAAGACGTTGAAGGAGCCTCCACTCAGTGGGATGATATTCAGGCTAAGCTTGGAAACCTACCTCCAAAGCCTGCTCCGTTCAAGCCTCCAGCCTTCACGCCTGCTCAAGACGAGGCCTCCGTCCCTAAAGACAAGTCTTGGATCGATCACAAGACTGAAGAGGAGCTTGAAGACCTTGAGGATGATCTAGATCTTGACGATGACAACTTCCTCCAAGAGTATAGGTTCGCTTTCCTTCTTCTTTTGTTGTTGTTTTTCTGTAATTTTTTGTTAATCGCTGAGAGAACTCAAAATTAATGTAATTAGACAAGTGAAACTGAGATCAGTTTGTGGTGATTCGGTCAATTTCGTTGCGACGAGGAGATCAAATGATATTGATTGATTGATTTTTTTTTTAATTTTTTTATGAACCTGGAAATCCGAGCTTCGCTCCACTATAACCGCCATAACCACGTCCCTCTTTAGGCCAGACACCGAGAGACATCGAAGGAATGGAGAAGTGAGGTCTCTACGGGTGAGTCTCGAACGAGTACCTTGAGGGGAGCAAACCTCCAAAACCCAAGCCTTTGACCCTTTGACTACCGCGCCATCCATTGGGGACAATATTGATTGATTTATTAATACAAGGAATTATTATTTTTTCTCTTCCTTTCAATATCTTGTTCATTTGCTATTCACCATCTTGTTCATTAGTTAATTAATTACCAAATCTTTATTTTTTCCTATCCAACTGCTTACTTGAAGCCATATCCTTTGAGTTTTTGTGACAAAAGAATTATAGTCTCTGAATTTGTTGCAACCTTATTTTTGGGATAGGAAAAAGAGGTTGGTGGAGATTAGAGAAGCGGCTAAAATTTCTAAATTTGGATCCATAAATCCAATATCAGGGTCGGATTTTGTGCGAGAGGTTTCACAGGCTCCATCTGATGTTTGGGTTGTCGTCATTCTCTACAAAGAAGGGTACTATCCATATCCATGAATGCTTTTTTATGTTATCTATATTCTTTTGGCATTAACTTTCTGGTGTTAATATCCATGTTATGTTTTCACTATGATTTCATGATAGAATTCAAGAATGCGATGTGTTGATGAACTGTTTGAAAGAACTGGCATCCAGATATCCAGCCACAAAATTTGTTAAAATAATATCCACAGACTGCATTCCTAACTATCCAGATTGTAATCTTCCTACTCTGCTAGTTTACAACAATAGTGCAGTGAAAGCAAATTATGTGGGCCTTCGTAGTTTCGGCAGAAGATGCACGCCAGAAGGTACACATTGATCTACAACTAAGAATGCCTCATTTCTTTAGTTTGTGTTCCCTAGATCTTCGTATCTAGTTAGTATTTATTATTTGCATTAATGTCAACAGTCAACACTCTTATCTGGTCAGATACTCGAAAGCATGTTATCCTTTGTTATGTTAATGATTTTATCATGACAAGCTTTGCATTTTACAAGGTATTTATTATTTGCATTTTACAGCCATAGTGCTCTATCTAATGTAGTAAGTTTACTTCTATTGGTTCTGTGACCCTGTGAAGTTGAATTTGTGGGCTTCCTTGGTGGGTTGTGAGGTGAAGACTCAAAATTTACTTTTGGGAGGATGTCTGGTTGTGGAATCTGTACTCTGAACCTTTTTTCCTCATTTCTATCATATTTTCAATTAGAAGTTCTATTCGGTGGCTTTTTTTTTTTTTTTTTTTCTTTTCAGATCCTCTTTCTTAGCTCTCCTTGGGCTTTAGTCGGCCTTTATTTGACCGAGAAACCTCAAAAATGTTGCTTTACTTTCTGTCCTCCATACTATCAGGCGAGTCCAAGGAGAAAAAGATGCTAGAGTCTCGTCTCCTAGTTTGTCAGTATTTATTTTTCTGTAGATCTGTCTTGCATATTTTGTGTAACCTGAATCCTCAGATGCCTCTAACCTTCTTCTCGCTTTGGCCTCTGGGGAAGTAAAATCTCTTAGAATATCAAGTTCTATGTTTGGCAAGTTGTACTTGGTAGAATTAATACCCTGGACCATAGTTGGAGTCAGTCTTCTTTGGTGTTGGGCGCATAGTGGTGCATTGTTTGTAGAAGCCACAAGGAGGATATCAACCACTTGTCTTGGTGTTCTAGTTTTCTCTTGCTCTATAGAGTGAATGCTTGAGTTCGTTGGGGTTATGTTTGGCTTAAGGCTAGGTCTGCGTTTACTGCGCTACGATTGAGGAGGTGCTCCTCTCCATCTCCCATTTGGGATAAGGAAAATGTTTTGTGGGAGGCTTTTTTCTTTGTTGTGTTATGGGGAATTTTTCCTGAGGGAAACAGTAGAATTCTTAGGGAGGTTGAGTTATTGTGGATGAGATTTGGAAGGTTGATAGGTTCAATGCGTCTTCCTCGACGTCTGTTAACCAACCCTTTGGTAATTATGAGTTTGGTTTTGTTCTTTGAATTGAAGTCCTTTGTAGTTAGTTGGTTGACTCCTTTTTATTTTTTTCGTATACCCTTGTATATTCCTCGTCTTTTTTCTCAACGAAAATTCGGTTTCTTACAAAAAGGAAAAAAAATCCCTTGGTTCTATGAAATGTGTGTTATGGGAAGGTTTACAAACTTTGCTCGCGTAGAAATTAATGACTTTACAACTCAACTGTAATGAACTCGCTGATTGGAATTGGATGCCTCACTAAGTTCCAAGTATTTTATTGGATAATTATTAGAGGATACTTCGAGATGGGAAATTTCCGAAACCATTTATCCCACTATGTTAATCATATTTGGGTTGTAAGCTCTAATATGCTGTAATGTTTGTTTAACCAAGTAATTCTTTGTTGACTATTTTCAGGTGTTGCATTAGTTCTTTGTCAAGCAGATCCAGTGCTTAATGATGGTCAGTCAGGAAACGATGAATCGAGAAAATCCGTGCTTGAAGGAGTGCGAAGAAAGATAATCGAGAGAGTGGTGAGAGATCATGAAGATGAGAAGGACGATGGGCATTCGAGTGATTAGTTTTTGAATCAACTGCTTTCTTATTTGTATTGCTCTCTGTTTAGTTGTTTTAGTTGGAAGTTAAAGAAGTGTTGTTTGGTTATAATTTGTGGGCTTACACAATGCATGTGCATTCCTGTTTCCATCAAACTTTTTATTATTTAATGAATGCTTATGTGAATCTGTGATGTATTATGAGATGAAAAACATTCAGAAGTCTTGAATTTATTGAAGTTCAATGATTTTTGTTTCTTGAGAACAGGTATCCCTGGATGAAACTCCCAAATTAGTGGGAATGAGCCATAGCATAATGCGAAGGAAATTTCAATACCATTTTTATTAGAAAACATAGGGCATTTATGTTTCTTCAATATTTTAGTTCAATGAATGGTATGACAAAGAGCCATCAGAGGTATTTGATATTATTGTAACACCTATGGCTCTCTCCTACAGTCTCCCCTGCTCCCTCTCGCTTCTCTCTCACTTCTTGTTTGCTTCACTGCTCCTTCTCTGTTGATTATTGCTTCCATTCATTATGCCTATCCAGAACTATCCCCGGATTACTACGATCGAAAGCAAAGATTATTCTGTGGAGATCGATCAGCGCTATGGTGGTAACAGAATCAGAATTACTGAGACAACCAGAGATAGAGCGTTTTTCTTGTCCATCCAGTGGTCCACGCTGCAATGGCTCAATAAGGGTTTTCAAGCACTGCTTAATGTCAATCTGAACCATAAATACTTCATCAACTCTAGAGTTGACGACTATACCATCTGGGTTGAAAAAGTTAATAACCGTAAAGGTTATTTTGCCGAGATAACCAAGATTGATAACAACGGAAGACGCAACAAATTGGTTATTCCTATTGGTGATGACAGATGGGGTTGGCGCGCTTTTCACACTCTCATTGAAGGTTCTTCCTCACCAACTAGATCTGTTATTCGGCAGACTACCATTAATACAGAGCCAGCATTACATACCCCTGTTTCATTTGCCATTAATGTGGTTAATAAAGAGAAGCTTGAGTTGGGTCCATCGATGATTAATGATAAACCAAATGGTCAAAAGGAACCCACTTATATCAATGCTCTTCTCAAAGGGAAAAACCAAGCTGATGCTCGCCTCAACACTAAACCCAAATTAGCTCATCCACCGAACGTCGGATCCTCTGTTCTAAAGGAACCTATGAAGTTTTCGAAGATGGTTTACCGACCGAAAAAGTGTAATTTATCACAACTGGTGATTATCGATCCATCGATCATCATCCAGAGATTCCTACCCCCTGAAGATATCGACTCATTTTACTCTGCAGAATTCGGAATCACACCATCGATTAGAAATTTTTCCCAGGAAGCACTGATGATCATCGATAAAGGTAGTAAGTTTGAAGAGCCTATTGTCCACCGGTCACAAGCCTCATCTGCATCGAGCCACACCCCACCGATTTATCAGCTTGAAAGTACGATGGTTGACATTGTGGGTCCTGCTCTGCCAACTTTTAATAAATACTCCCAATTGACAGACTTATCCTCTCCTTTTACCCATCAACATAAACCTTTGTCCTCTGGATATTCCTCTGATCCCGGACAACAACTTAAACTCACCTTGCCTGCACCCGTATCTCTTTTTAAAAAACCTAATCGACCTATCATTATCAACCAAAAGCCAACCATTTTCGTCCCAGGAACTAAATCTACAACTAACCCACCTATCCTCGCCAACACAGACTCCGAATACCTATCTTCTCCCTACCCATCTTCTCCTTCTCAATCTTACCCAGAACCATCCGACCCTCCCCCATTACAAATTGCTTACCCACTTGGAACTAGCCAAACCTTTTCCTTGAATGATACCAGAGCTTATTATAATAAAAACAGAGTCCACATTGACCCAAATGTTCATCCATCAGCATACTTGGGGGTCATCATTCCATGGCTGAAGACCATGGGCTTAGGCATTCTTCCTCTACCGACCAAGCTTACCAAACAGATGAAAGAAGCTCGGAAGAAGAATAATGTTTACCGGGAGATCATCAATCTTTCATCGAATGTCAACTATGATTATTCTCCAAAGGAGTCAGAACAGGGCGGGTTGATCTCATCTATATGATTTTCCTCACTTGGAACGTTAGAGGTTTCGGCTGTAAGGGGAAAAGGACCATAATTAAGAGTACTATTTTGAAACACAATCCAACCGTGGTGCTATTACAAGAAACTAAATCTAAGGACATTGACCGTGAATTCATCAAATCTATTTGGAGTGCTAAGGATGTTGCTTGGACCGCCATTGATTCGAACGGTGCATCTGGGGGACAACTTATTTTGTGGAACGACCCATCTATCACAGTTATTGACATTAAAAAAGGTACATACACTCTCTCTATTCACATATCATTGGCGGATGGTTTCCTATATTGGCTTTCAGGTGTTTATGGACCATCTGCTACTGATCCATCCCCTGAATTCTGGACTGAATTGACTATATTGGCTGGGGAATGTGGAAGCAATTGGATTCTCTGTGGTGATTTTAATTCGATCAGATGGATCCATGAACGATCTAGCATTGGTTTACCCACACCTGACATGAGGAGCTTCAATACATTTATCAATGATTTTAACTTAATTGACGTCCCCCTTGTCAATGGATTATATACCTGGTCAGATTTTAGAACACCACCAACTCTATCTAAACTGGATAGGTTCTTGTTCTCGGCGAATTTTATGGACCATTTCAAAGAGATTCATGGAAGGAGAATTGAGAGACACACATCTGACCATTTTCCTCTTTTACTATCCATTGGCAAGCAGAATTGGGGTCCTACCCCTTTTCGTTTCCTCAACATGTGGCTACAACATAAAGATTTTCAACCTTTGCTACTTGATTGGTGGACCAATACTCCTCTTGTTGGATGGCCAGGCCATGGATTTATTCAGAAACTCAAGGGTCTCAAGAAGGTGATTAAAGAATGGAACAAGAGGATTAATTGCAATTATTTTGATAGGAAGGACCAATTGTCATTAGAGCTGGCCATCCTGGATGATCTAGAAGAATCTGGCCAACTTTTACAGGTCCAAATCCAGCAAAGAATTTCCATTAAAACACAACTCCTTTCTATTGCTATTAAAGAGGAATCAATGTGGAAACAAAGATGCAAGAAGATTTGGCTTGAACAGGGGGATGAGAATTCTAAATTATTTCACAGAATTGTTGCTGCCAGGAGGAGAAAAAGTTCAATCATTGAAATACTCTCCACAAGTGGTGTTAGTCTTACGGCTGACAGTGATATTGAAGCAGAATTCATTACTTTCTATGAAAAGCTATACACCAAACAACTAAAGAAGACTATTTTGCCTTTTCATTTGGAATGGAGTCAGATCACGAATGCACAAGCACTTTCTTTAGAGGACCCCTTTACAGAACAGGAAATCTGGGACGCTATTTGCAATTTGGGTACTAATAAGACCCCTGGTCCTGATGGCTTCACTGCAGAATTCTATAAAAAATCCTGGAACACCCTTAAGCCTGATATATTGAGAGTGTTCCAAGAATTTTTTAAGAATGGAATCATCAATGCTAGCCTCAATGAGACATATATTTGTCTGATTCCTAAGAAAGTGGATGCAAAAGGGGTCACTGATTACCGCCCTATTAGTCTCACTTCATGTATGTACAAAATTATTGCCAGAGTGTTATCACAAAGGCTTAAGAAGGTTCTCCCTTTTATCATTTCTGAGTACCAATCCGCATTTGTCGAAGGTAGACAGATCCTTGATCCCATCCTTATTGCTAATGAACTGATTGATGAATGGTTTGTTAAAAAGAAGAAGGGTGTTGTTATTAAACTTGATATTGAAAAGGCATTCGATACGGTGGATTGGGATTTCTTAGACGACATTCTTCGTATTAAAGGCTTTGGGGTCAAGTGGAGGATGTGGATAAGAGGTTGCATCTCCTCTGCTAATTTCTCGATCATTATCAATGGTAGGCCACGTGGCAAAATCAGAGCGACTAGGGGACTTCGTCAAGGAGACCCTCTTTCCCCGTTCTTGTTTATTATGATTATGGATGGTTTCAGTAGAATTATGACTCAATCGGAAAAGGATTCTCTTATCAAAGGTTTTGGGGTGGGCAATCAATCATTGTCTATCAGTCATCTTCAATTTGCAGATGACACCCTTCTGTTTTCCACTTATGATGGTGCCGCCATTGAGAACTTGTTCAAGATTATTCGTGATTTTGAAAGATTATCGGGCCTCTATATCAATATTACTAAATCTGAAATTCTTGGTATCAATCTTGATGAATTGGAGTCGAATAATTTGGCGGTTAAGTTCGGTTGTAAGTGTGGTAAATGGCCTTCGACATACTTAGGGCTTCCCCTACATGGGAAACCGAAATCCGCTACTTTCTGGGAACCGATGCTTGAGAAAGTGAATAAAAAGATATCTTCTTGGAAGAATGGGCATATTTCTAAAGGGGGAAGACTCACCTTAATCAATTCTACACTGGCCAACCTTCCTACTTATTACATGTCATTATTTAAAATGCCATGTAAAGCTATCTCTCAGCTTGAAAAATTGATTCGGAACTTCCTTTGGAAAGGATCTGCGGAGTATAAAGGACTTCATCTCATTAATTGGAAGATAGTCTCACTGCCTCATGAACAAGGAGGACTTGAAATCACCAATGTGAAAGTCAAAAATGAAGCCCTCTTGTCCAAATGGATATGGAGATATTGCACTGAAACTACTGCTCTATGGAAAAGATTGATCGATGCAAAATATGGGGTCTCTACCAGCCATAAAAAACCTGCTCCCTTGACTTATAAAGTCCACAAAGGCCCCTGGAGATCCATCTTAA
>JBBMKA010000029.1:259100-272721 GCA_037833695.1 Sechiopsis laciniata
AGAACAATCTCTTGATAAGATGTTCAATATGGAATCATTGGGAAGTACATTATGCCCTAGAGATTTTGCGCATTATAAAGGTTCAAAGAAGGCGTAAAACAGACAAAAGAGTAAGATCCTAGTAGTTGTCTCGCTACAAAACATACTAAATAACGACATGAAATTTTTTTAGGTTTTATCAAACCATAAATACTATATTCTAATTTGTTTCCAAACTAGATTTTTGTTTTAAAAATCATAAAAACTAAACTTGAACCAAATTTATAATTTATTTTTTTCATTTATTCATTTATTCATAATGATTGGATGTATATATTTAGGAATCTATCTAGTAATGATTAGTGATTTAACAAACCTGATACTTTCATGAAAATTCTCGTACTTTCCTCTAAATTCAACTCCAACCCTTTTAAGTTCAGAAGCAGATGGAATCAATGACGGGTAATTCACGTCCTCGTTTTTCGATCGAACTTTCTCAATCAAACCAAATAATCTTTGGATTAAACTCACAGCTTCACTCAACTGCTGTAAAACCCCAATTTGAAGAACAGAGCCCAAAACATTCAACAATTCCACAAACAAAGAACCATGAAAAAATGCCATTCCAACTGCACTGTCAATGCTCGAACTTCTATCCATAATCAAAAGATACAAAAAATGTAGCAAATGATGAGATTTTTCAAAGATTTCTGATAAATTTGTGTAGCCACGATATTGCATGAATTCAGGGATATCATGAGGAGGTAGCTGCAGGGGAGAAACAGAGTTGCAAAATTTGAAGAACAATAGATCCAAATTTCTGCCAAATTTTTCTGGTAAAATGTTTTTGAGAACAATAATTGGGATTTGATTCTCGAGCATGATGAGATCTTTCGAAATCTCATCTTGGGTTATTGAATTTGTCTCAGTTAGATAAGAATAGAGCTTTTGTTCATGAAACAGAGGAAATTGAAGAACAGAGCATAATGTACTTATTTTTTCCTTTGCATCATTTGAAATGGCTAGGAGCTGAATCAAAAACAATCCATCTAAGAGCACAATCCAGGCTAAATCTTCCGACCCGATTTCGAGAAACATGTCGTAACAAGATCTGATTTTGGTTTCGGATTGTTTGAGTTCGTCGACGATCTCGTCGAGCTGAGGAAGTTGGAGCGATTCTCGAGTGTTGATTGCATTTTCGAGCTTGTATAGTTCGATTTGGTTGAGGTTGTTTTTGAAATGGTTATTAGGTCCTAAAGCAATGTGGGTTGGGGAGTATGATTGTGGGGTTTTGTTGGTGATGGAAATAGGGATCTTGAAGATGGAAGTGGGGGTTTGTAAGGCTGATTGAAGGTTGTTTGGTTTGAGAAGTTGGGTGATTTGAATAAGCCATTGGGTTTGGTTGTGGTTTTTGTGAAGTTGTTTGGAGTTGGAAGCCATTGTGATGAATGGAGATGTTCTTGGAATGGTTTGAATTATTGCATTTACATTGAGATAAGAAGGGAGAGATAAGAGAGGACAAGAATCCATCTACCATCACTGTAAAGTCTCATCTATAAACCTTATGCATTAATGGGGCTTTGAAGTGGCTTAGGGCCCATTTTGGGGTTTTTTTATTTTATTTTAATTTGTCTCTCTATAGCTTTACTTATTTGAGGTGTAGAAATTAAAACTGACTTGAACCAAGTCATTATCGACATTCCCTTACATCCCTTATGATCTGACCACATTGCTAGGAAGACATCTATCTTTCACATACTTGATGCATTATCATATTAATATGTTTTTCTTTATTTAATCTATTTATTTATATAAGTATTAAGTCTATATTTTAACTTATTTTTTCACACACACTTGTATTAAAATTGGTATCATTTTAAAAATTAAATGAATAAATATTTTCATATTATTACAATGATATATTATCTACTTTATACTTACAATGATATTTCTAGATTAATCTATCATAAATCCCCTTTTTACTTTTAATTAATTATAATGTTGTCCTCGTTTTTTATGATCGAAAAATGGAATTCAATTCACTTTATTATATGATATTTTATTTGGTTCTATTACATATTTGGAGCGAATATTCACTCGTACGTAGATGCATGAACATGACCCATAACCTATGACGCTTCTTTTTGTGTCTTATTGTCTAACGTGCTATGATGTGCTCACAAGTGTTTGTAGTTTTTCTTACTAAACCAAATATTTTGACGATGGTAAATTATAATGTTTTTAGTGTTTCAAACTTCGAAGGGTGTCCTTGTAGACTTCAAAATGTTTTTCAACACATTGTGAATCATTTGAATCAAAATTTTAGCAAAAGTAATTAAAGGTTAATCCATTGTGGCATTGACACATGGCCCTTGGATGGCATCGTAGGTGACATGTGGTTCAACGGTATTTGTTTGGAGAAAATCTTCTCAAACCACATGTCTAGAGGAGCCATACTTTTGTATATGTGGTACTATTTCATGTCACATTAATTTGTTTTATAATTAAAAAATATTATAAAAAAATAGTTGTGTGGTTGCCTACTTAGTAAATAATTTATTACGAATTTTTTTTACATCTGAATGTTGTAAGACTAGACGTTATGTCTGTAAAAATAATCGAAATGTGCGTAAGTTGATCAGAAAACTCTCTAATTAAAAAAAAAAAAATTAACTCACTCTTATATAAGGTTCAAATTAGAGATGTCTGTGAAGACGAGGAAGAGGATGACTTTACTATCCCCATCTGGAAACTCTTTTTAATTTGCGTCCTCGCAAAATTCATTATTAAATTGTGTGAGAATAGAGATTGGAGTTTCTCATTTTATTATTTTTTTTCTTCTTTTATTCAAATCTTAATTTAATCTTTTTTTTTTATATGGTCAAATAATTATCTTTTAATTTTCCTTAAAACAATAGTTAACTTTTAATTATAAATATTTATTAATATTAAAAATATAAAATAATAATACTGATGAAACACAATAAGAAATACATTTTTTGTTTTCATCTTATTTGGTTCAAGGGATTTTTTTTCTCCATTTTCCACCTTGTTAGGAATAGGTCCTTCCACGGCTTGACACCGTAAATAAAATAGACATCTCTAATCCAAAATACACTTGTATTTTAATTAATTAAAAACATTAAAAGACATTTTAGAGGGATCATAGTAGACTTTTTCAAATGGTTGGATTTGTTGCTTAAAAGAAACCAGTTTGAAATGCTGAGACCAAACAAAAGGTAAGCTAAATACATTAGAAAAAGAAAATTTATTGTCAGCAGTACATAATGACCTCTTATATTATATTTGTAGTACAATTTTTAAAATAATTTATCTAGAGCACATTTGTTTCTATCATTGATAGAACTCAACCAGTGATAGAATAAATTTATGATTGATTGAATTCTATCAACACATTTAGAATTCAATTTAAATCTCTTATTATAAATAAATTAATTTTGATTTTGTATTATAAATAAAAATATTTTATCATTTATTATTATACATGCAAATTCCATTAGAAAAATAGTAATAAATCTAAACAGAAACTCACAAGAGGTGGTTTAGTGGAAACCAGTAGGCTGAGCTGATCATCAATGGCACTGTCACTGTCACTAAAAGACATGTCCTTCTATCTTTACTTGTAAGCAATCTCCATTTTCTCCTTTTTTTCCATTTACACAATGAATAAAACTCAGACCTCCATGGCTTGGAAATTGGATTCACATTTTTCCATCTTTTATAGAAATGGCTTCCTTCTTTTTCCCTGTTTTTCTTCTTTATCTTCGTCTGAGTTTGACCCATTGTTGGCCTCATGAATCATTGGATTACATATCCGCCATTGGAGACCCTGGAATGAAGAACCCTAATGTTCGAGTTGGATTTGAGGCTTGGAATTTTTGTAATGAAGTTGGAGCTGAAGCTCCTCAAATGGGTAGCCCTAGATTGGCTGATTGTGCTGATTTGCAACCCCCATTGGGTGCTGGTAAGTCAATCCATTAACTTTTGGAAATGCAAAATGCCATTTCTCAGACAGTATGTGTCGAAATGTCTGGAACTATATTATATTGTAATTACTTAGTTGGGGTTCAGGGGCTTCAGTCCGAGGCCCCAATAGGAGCTTGGGATATCTGTTATGATTGTTTAAATTGAATAGAGCAGGATTGCAGCTAAAATAGATCAATAACAACAATAATAATGAAGAGGAAGAAGAGAAAAAACGACACAATGATTTTACTTGGAAAACCCCTAAACAAATTAAGGTAAAAACCACAGACAATGATAGAAAAACTTTGTTATAAAAACAGGAATTAGAAACTTTCTCTCTTAACTCTCTTATAAGGAAAAACTTTCTCTATTTTTATCTCACACTCTCACTCACTTAGATATGGGATGTCTCGAGAGATTTTGGAATGTCTTGCTAACAATGGCCATCCACCCACCTATTTATAAATTATACTTCTCATAAACTTGGGCTCCAAGTAAATTTTATGGTTATTAATTTGCCACATTTTCTCTTGGAGATCAAGTAAATTATGTGGCTTTAATTTTGCCACAACTTGGCTTTGGATAAATACACCTAGATATTTCTTAACAAAGTAAGTTCTAGATATTTCCTTGGCCATCTAGGATAAATGGGCGAGTGTTTTCTTTTGGGTTTTGATCTTCTTTTGGTTTAAATTCTTCTTTGGGCCATAATATTTAATAGTAACACCCCGAAAACCTAGACGAAATAAGTAATTGAGTTTATACTTATTATTGAGCTTTTATGTATCAAAATATTATGGTTTTATGAGAGTGGTTCAAATCGCTCAGTTTGACCAAAAATTTATATGCTTATTTCTAAAATAAAACTATTTCTCTTCTATGTCGGTGATGTAGTGTAGTTATGTTAAGACACCAAGAATCTTAACAATACACAAGAGAACTACAAATACACAATAAAACTACAAACACACAAGAACGCTATATTGATAATAGATAGAGGGTTACAATACCATACCCTTAGCCTTTCGAGAGGGCTAAGTCTCTCCCAATAGCCTTTCGAGAGGGCTATGTCTCTCCCAAGTCTTTTACAAGACAATGCCAAATATTTTCCTCCCTTCCAACGACCCTAAAACTTTTATTTATACTAAATACCTTAAGTACTAATTACTATTTTACCCTTACATATATTATACTAATATTCTCATACCTATCAAGTTAACACAAAGTTAGTGAAACAGGAAAATCAATGTGTTTTTTGTCTCTCCTTTCTTTAACTTTTTATTGTACCAAATGTAACACAGCTCTCTAATGACATCTTGTATTAACTTAGAGGTTACGGTTCGAATCTTCCTCCAATTGTCATTGAATCAAAAAGTTCTTGATTGTTGTTTTAATTATTCATAACCGTGTGTATGATTTTTCAACTGATTTTTCTTGTCAGATCCTTTTGTAGTCCACAAAGTTAAGGAATCAGACAATAAACTTGGTGCTGGTGAAAATTTCCCATCCAAACGTTTTCAGCCATACCAGGATCCAGATTTGTATGTGGTGGAGAAGGAGAAGTACCTTGGTTCACTCTGTGAGGTTCATGAATCTTTGAAAACATGGTACTTCTGGATGATTATGCTAAAAAATGGGAATTTTGACAAGAACTCTACCCTGTGCCCTGAAAATGGTAATGTCATGTTGCACTACAAACATTCAGTGCGGGGCCACGCCTTTGAAACTTAGAAAATATGTTAATTGTGTTTTATATTTTTCGTTTTAGACTTTTATGTGGTTTGGGCCTGAGACGTGCACTATATAAACTCTCTTAAAGCTCTCACTTCTTTATCGAACATTTGTATTCTTATCACCTAATAGAACTGTTTTTACTCTTCTACCAGTGGATAGCTAACACAATGTTAGTGAATCACGTAAATTTGAGTGTTTTTGTCTCGCGTTTTCTTATTCTTGATTGTTGTTTTTTGGTTCTTTCGTACCAGGTAAGAAGGTTAGTAAAATTATAACTGATAGAAAGTTCCCATGTTTCGGCAATGGCTGTATGAACCAGCCTCTTGTTTACCATAACTATTCAAGATTGGTGTCTTCTTCTTTAACTGGCGGCTTCTATGGAACCTATGAACTTGATGCTGATTTGAGTAATGGAATACAGAACAATTCTTACTTCTCAGTCTCCTGGCACAAGAATGTTAGTACAGGAAGTTGGATTTTCTCGAATCGATTAACCACATCTTCCAAGTATCCTTGGCTTATGCTCTACCTTCGATCTGATGCAACCGGGGGTTTCAATGGTGGATATCACTATGATGGCCGTGGGATTATGAGAAAGGTTCATCTCATCCATCCTCTTTATTTCACTTCATTGTGTTTTGTTTATGTTAGATTACATTGGTCCGCTTTACCAATTCCGGGTTGAAACCGAATTTTTGGACTTATATTTGTTTGAGCTAAGCTTTAATACTATATAATGTTTTGAGATGGAACCTCTAGTTATCTAATATAGTGTCAGAGTAAAATAAGTACCAAAAGGTATTCAATCTAATAAAAAATGAAAGTTTGATCTGATCTTGAAGATTGGTGAACTCAAATAGACATCATTTTTTAGGGGCTTGGACAAGTGAGGGTACTGTTAGGAATTACAGGAATATATTTCCTACATTTATGTGATTTGAAGTAGTTAAATATTGTTAGATATCCTCTAAGATTTGTTAGGAGGTCATTTAGGGTTTGATGTTTTGTGTACTACATATATTTTGAGTAAAATCAAAGAAAAAGTAGAAGATTCTATCCTCGACTTCTCTAAATTTAACCCCTAGAATTCATATAAGAAAAGTAGGCTACTAGAATTCATCACCAATGGAACTCTATGCAATTAAATATGTTTTCAGTTCTGATTTTCTTGCAGTTGCCCGAGTCCCCAAATTTCAAAGTGAGATTAACACTTGACATTAAAAGTGGGGGTGGAAAAAACAGCCAATTCTATCTCCTTGACATAGGAAGCTGTTGGAAGAACAATGGAGATCCTTGCGACGGCGATACTACTACCGACGTAACTCGATACAGTGAAATGATAATCAACCCCGAAACTACAAGCTGGTGTAAGCCGAACAATCTCGTGTCATGCCCGCCCTATCATGTTACTACTTCAGGTGAGAAGATATACAGGAATGACACATCAAGGTTTCCATATTCAGCATATCATCTCTACTGCAGCCCTGGAAATGCTATGCATTTGGAGAAACCATATGACATTTGTGATCCATATAGCAACCCACAGTCTCAAGAGTTGTTACAGATTATTCCACATCCTGAATGGGCTGTACATGGCTATCCATTGAAGCAGGGAGATGGATGGGTTGGAGATCCTAGAACTTGGGAGCTCGACGTAGGAGCATTGTCGAGCCGTTTGTACTTCTATCAGGTAGATCATTTTTCCACATTATAATGAACTGCCAATTACCTGTGATGAGTTGTTTTAAAAAGAGGGCATATAACATGTCATTATAGTCAATGTGATTAGTTGCAACGCTTAGGGAGGGATACATGAATAAACCGTACCACATCCAGATGAAAGGGATCAAGAGGATACAAAAGTCATGATTAAAATAGACTTTAAAAAGTTGATAGTTACTGCCTATAACAACAAAGTGTACCTTCCTCTTTAGTGACTCAATCGTAGGAACTTCAAAGTTAAACCATGTTAATTTGAAGCTATTTTAGATTAGGTAACCTCTTAAGAGTTTTTCTAAAAAGCATGTGAGTGATGACAAATTATCATGAAATGACCTATGTTGGTCTATCGTCTTCACTCTTAGAAGTGCTTAAAAACAACTAGGTAACATAGGGTAAGGTCACAGGGGAATGCGAGAGGGACGAATACAGATTCTGAATTCTTGTTCAAATCATACATTAGTATAGACTAAATAGAACCAGAATTTGAAGGCCGTGATGTAAATTGAAATCTTTAAACTAGACACCTGAATAAGTTTAATTAGAGTCCATGTCAAGTATCTCAATGTAGTACAATCATAGGTATGAACTTTACTAGACACCTGAATAAGTTTAATCAGAAACCAAGTTTTTCTTGTCGATGTAGGATCCGGGAACGAAGCCAGCAAGGCGGGTGTGGACTTCGATTAATGTCGGTACAGAAATATATGTTAGTGTAAGGGAGACAGCAGAGTGGAGTGTAAGTGACTTTGATGTTTTGGTTCCACAAGATGTTGCTAGGGAGTAGAGTAGGGATGCCAATTGTTGCTCTTATTAACATTCTGCTCTTAAGTTAGGAAATCTATAGCAAATGTAAGCATAGCCCAACTGGCAACCTAATGTATTGACAACCACGAGATTTGTAATTCAAATTCTTCAATTTCCTATTGTTCTGAAAAAAATAAAAATTCAGAAATCTATTATCTCAATTTTTCTCTTGATTCTTCATTAGCTACATGCCTCTTCACACATGCCATTTTGCTATGAAATTATGCACTTTTGAAACTGAAACAGTTGAGATCTCAATTTTATTGTTATTGGACCGATACTCATTTGAGTTTTATGAGCTCTGATATCATATTAGAGAATATAAAGTTTCAACTCAAAATTAATTGACAATGAGAGGAGTAACTCGTATCTTTTATAAATGTTTGACTACATGCCCCCTCAAGATGATGTCTCTTTTGAGCTCACCAATCTTGAATCGGATCTTATTTCATTTTTATTGGATCGATACTCGTTTGTGTTTTATGGACACTAATACCATATTAGAGAATATGGAGTTCCACCTCAAAATTAATTGACAATGAGGGAAGTAGTTCATATCTCTTATAAATGTTTGTAGAATTTTCCACTTTTTTAATGTGGGACGATTGTAAAATCCTAATAATATTATAGTGTGATTAGTTATTTAAATAAACCATTCATCCATAGTTTGTAAAAGCAATTTTGAAAGACATGTCAGCATTGGTGTTGCAATTCTCAGGAAAAACTTTTGAACTTTGAAGTATCTTTTATTCGCTTTTAATTTACAAAATCAACCTAAGTTTTAAATAATTCATCACGCAAAAAAAAAAAAAAAAAAGTTTGTTGGCAGAAATTGCACCAAACATACCCAACATAAAAAATATTGCATATTTTTATCATCAACAAAGTTGGCAATAGCACCAAATAAGTCAGTAATTTAATGATTTCATTATTTGATAATAATTCAGTTTAACATTATGATCACGAGTTCGATTCTAACAATCAATATTTGACTCTCATTTAGTTAAAAAAATTGATAATAGCTATCATTTTTTTAGACGTATTTAACAATCAAAATTAGAAAATAATTACAAATGTCATTTTTTTAAAAAAAATTAGTAACATAGTGATAGATATTAATAATACATAATATTATATTAATAATATATAATATTATATAAATAATACATAATAATGTATTAATAATAATATTGTATTAATGAGGATCAATAATACGATATTGAAACCTAATAATTATGGAAGGAAATATTTTAAAATTTAATAACATTACATTTGTAATTATAGCCATCCATTACCCTTGTAAGTATTTTCCAATTTTGGCTCATCAAATTTGAGCGTAATTTTGTTTTGGGATAACAATACCAATATTTAAGAGATTTGAAGTATAGGGGAAGAAGAGTTTCCCAGCCCTCTCGAATTGAATGGACTGATCGGTTACTAAATGCCAAAATGCATAACTTTCTTCTCTGAATATCAAACGATTGTACAGATATACCTCAGATATAGTCGTTAGGGATTGATTTTTTAAAAAAGAAACACAAGCCAAACTCAATAATTACACTCCTTCTATTATAACCCAACTCAAAATGGTTAGCCAAAATTACAACATAATGCATCTAAATATCATCTACACAAACCAAGGAGAAGCTTGACTGTCACAATTAACCCTTGAAGTTATATAAAAAATGAGATGCTGACCTATAAATAAGGTAGAATCCAACGAATGCAAGCTCCATTTAAGAGAAACCCAGGACTACCGTAAAGAGAGAACCTGTGTCATTGTTTCTCGGTTTGCTCGACCGGAAAGTTCTCTTCTGCTTGCCGTTTCCAGAAGTAGTTTGATGCTTCTATCCACCGTGGATTGACCAGAAACTTCTGCTCTTTCACTGCCCAACGTGACTTATCCGTTCTAGCATCTGATGCGACCACGTGTGTCACGGATGGGTCGAGTTCGGTTGAGCAACTGCCTCCCAACTGCTCAACCATCTTCCAAAGATGATGGTTGTCAGCTTGATATTTGGTAGGAAACACTCGGCTGAAGACAACCTTGCAACCCTCCAGAACTTTGCGTCGAACCGTCTTCAGTACCTGTTGAATTGAAGGTAACATTATATCCATGATATAAACGTAAAACCATTCATGATACTCAATACTCGGTTTCCAAATCATGTGAAAATTATCTTTGCAAACAGAACAGAGTTAAAGAAAATGCCAATAACACTGAATTCTGTGTCCAATGGGACTGAGGTTTTTTAAGAAAGAAAGAAAATCCCCTATAAACAAGTAAACCCTTTGAATAATGGTTTTGGAAATGAGTAGTAGTGGTTATGAAGGGTTTTGAGTAGTTGTGACTGGTTTAGTGAAGATAAAACTTTATTTAGATAGAGGGGTTATGAATGGTTGTAGCAGAAAATTGGATAGAGGGGTTATGAGTGGTTATAGAAGAAGTGATATTGTACCTAGAAGGTTTTATAGGGATTTTTATGGGTTTTTTGGGAGCTTTTTGGAACAGCTCTATCCAAATGTGAAATTGGGTCAACCCTTAGAGCCCCTCTATCCAAACACACTAAAAGACAAAAATGTAGGAATCAACTAGAAAAGAAAGATGAAAAAAAAACATAATAGATCTCCAAACTTTCAGGAAGAAACAAACTTTTACCTGCCGAACATCTCTGTCAATCAAATCATCCGAGAGTTCCTAGAGAAGAAATCCTAACAGTGAGATTGAGGCAATAAAGAATGAAAACAAAAATGTACCAAAAGAGAAGGAGAGGGAAATACATTAAAGAATATATTATGGACTTGCTTGAGGACTTTGAGGATGGTCGCCAATGCCCCATCAGTTTCACTCTCGTCATTCTTCAACTCAGAAAGAGATTTACAGTTGAAGCCAAATTGGTGACAACTTGATGCAAAGAAATGATATCTCTCCATCAATATTAAGTTTTCTTTATGCTTTGTCCATGCCTAGCATCATAACAATTGACAATGTTTAGCTCCATATATATGAAGAGTAGTTAGTTCACAACCCAAAGATGACGAAATCAATGTTCAAGGATTCAGAAAAAAGGTACCCCAATTCAAAATCTAAGAATAGGAAACCGGGCTTATGAGATGTTTTGGCTTGAGGAACCCAGGCAAAATCCTAAGCAAACATTTACAGGCATCCCATAACAAGATTCTATTGTTTAATAAGAGAACTGCATATTTTTTTTATAATAAATAAGAGAACCACATTGCACTAAAATAATCGTGAAAAAAAATACAACAAAACAAAAAGGAAAAATAAGAGATTACAGAAAACATCTCCAACTAAAATTAATAATTAACAAACAAGATAAAAAGAAAATGAAGTTATATGGAGCTATAATGCTGCATCAAATTTACCATTAAATTTACCATCTTTGCATGAGATCATTTTTATCCGTAAGTGTATGAATCAACTTACGTGCATTTTGACTATTATCACGGGACAACCGCCTAGGCCTAACACTACTACACATGGTTGTCAAGGTAATTCGTAGAAAATTAACAGCCGAGTAGGTGGCCCGAAAGATTGGACCCAAAACCTCTAAATATATTATGATTTATAAGGTTCTTATTTGACCATGACCACTAGGTCAACCCAAGATAATTTCTTCTTTGCATGAGATATAATCTTTTAATATATGTCAGTGTTCAAGCCAGCTTAGGTATTTGTTATATGGGTGTTATTTTTCAATTACACACTCATTCAATGACGATAACTAGGCAGCATCAATAGATTAACTGTTTTAAAGTATCAGCTAATTCTAGATGCACTTACATTTTCAGTATCATCGAGGATCAGAACGGCACTTTCCTGACCCAGCACTACATCAAGACCTTTTTGGTGTTTTTGAGTGCCATCATCCCGAGAAATAACTTTAGAATTAAAATACTCCCTCTTAGGGTCCAACAACTTTGCCATTTCAAATGCATATGCTCGCTCCCCCATGGTGTATATATACATCTCGAATAATTGGCTAGCTTCTTTCAAAAACGTATGGACAAATGGCCTTAACTTTGTCATGGTATGCACGGTGTTCAATAGGAAAAGGCTGCCTTTAGTGACATCTATTCAATGTTTTTACCACAGCATAAAAAACAAATAGAGTAACCAGCATCAGAAATTTGTAGGAAGGTGATACAACCCGAACTAGAAACCGAACAACGTATTGAAATAAAAAAATAAAGAAATTTCAAACTAACCAAGTATTTGATAAATACTTGAACCTCCCATTCTTGAGAATATGCTCTCTTAATCAAGCCCAACACCAAAATGGCCACAATATTTTTTATAGCTATCTCCTTTCCTACTACTTTTTATTTATAACCTAACAAACTCCCAACTATTTGCTAAAATACCCCCTATTATGTTTCTAAAACAATCCTATCATCAGAAGGGTAGATGATTTTTTTTTTTTAAAAAAAACTAGCAAGGTAAATGATTTTTTTTTTTTTAAACTAGCAATGTAGATGATTTAGACAACATTTTAAGATTAATTACCCAATATTATATAAGAAATCAAACATAAAATAGAATAAGCATTAATTCAGTCATGAAAATCAATGGTTTAAATCCATATCGTTTTTCATGTTCGAAGTTACTCCAAAACATGCAATTAATCATTCAAAATCAATTTTGATGAAATGTAAATCATGGGTAGAAGTGTAAAATCAAACATTAAAATGATTTTGAATGTTTGAATATAATAACAAGAGTGTTTTAAATCATTTCTAAATCACAGGTAAAACAAGAGCAGGGGTGACAGCAAAATTGCTATGGGAATGAAATAAAAGTAAGAACAATGAGAAGTTAATTTAGAAAGTAGAATCATGTACAAATGAGAAAGCAGCGTACCTTCTAGAGAATCTGTTTGACTCCTTAAATACCCCTCTTCAGGTGTCAAATGCCCCAGCTGAGTTGAATTTAACAGTGTGTGATCCAGATCAAGAACCAAAATAAGCTTTTGATGCTGCAACAAGCTCTTCATGTCTATGTTACGTAGCCGGTCAATTTCATCATTATTAAGTCTGAGTCCCTGCAAGATTTCAGAAGGGTCATATATATATATATATGTGTGTGTGTGTGTGTGTGTTGAATTATGTTAAACCATCATCAACCCAAAGCTTAAGCTAGTGGATTGGAGTAAATTTAATTATATCAACCAACACTCCCTCTCAGTTGTAGGCTTTGAAATTTGAGAAATGCCCTACAAGTGGAATTTAATTTTTAATTGGAGAGGAAACGACTTGGCAAAGGTTCGAACTCATGACCTCATGCTCTGATACCATGTTGAATTATGTTAAACCACCAATCAACCCAAAAGCTTAAGCTAGTGGGTTGGGGTAAATTTAATTATATCAACCAACA